>JAVFBZ010013261.1:2411-14970 GCA_032466195.1 Katharina tunicata | reverse complement strand
GCTGCTTTTGAATATTTATAGATCTCCAAGAAATGTTTTCTTCAACTTTCCATGCAAAAATGTTGATTTAGAAAATAGCTGAAATGTTGTTTAGACATCAAACAAAGGGTGAACTGGTGCCTTTTATGACATGCATATTTTTAAAAAGCTGTTTCCTTGGAAACAAATTGGATAAAGACAAAATTCGAAGTTAGCCTTTCACTTTGGAGCATGACGGAAGATAAAGATGACCTTGTGTTCTTGATTATTTTACATTTTCTTACTTACTTCATCTGTTTTAATTTCAGCCCTGGTTAAAAACTTGTTCATATAACAGTCAGATATGATATGACAAGATTTTGAATTTCAGAAACATCGTTTATATAACTACTAAATGCCTCCGGAATTGTTAGTGTATAAATCGGGTGATAAAAGGCACTAAGGCTAGGTCAAAACTAACACTTACGATCGAATCGAAATTGTAAAATTAGCAGAGGGCGGAAAAGCCCATATAACCATCCCCTGCTCAGAGTTAAGATAGTGTATGCATGCTTGATCCCGTATACAGTATTTTTTAAATTAAGTTACTGTTTTCTAATACTTGATAAATAGCCCAATATTTTCTGGTTATGAAGGAAAGGGTGCGGACAAGTTGGTATAACGTGTTGTCCTGGTGCGAATTGCCACCAATGTCTGCCTGCATGCACAATTAAACCTAACAAACAAACAAACAAACAAACATGCAAACATGTCAGCAGGAATCTTTTTTGTGCTGGGGAAATAGTTTATTCGTCCTGTAAATATATTAAAAATTTTTATCAGTTCTTATAATATATTCAAAATTTATCCCTTTTTCAATATCTGACGGCAAATTAATCATGAACAAATCTTACGATCTATCTAGAATCAAGCACAAAGCACCTATATAGTTATTCCGATTTATATTTATGTGGCCTTATTTGTAGTCATTGTTTGCTGTTTATTCATGCATTCTTAGTACGGTTCCATTATGTTTTTGGACCTAAAATATACTTTGAATGATTAAGTATCCTTGTTCCTTGCAAGTCATTTCTAATTGAGTTACCCATGCTCACACTTGTCATTGCTAACTGTACACCTCGCTGACGAGTGTCAGTGTCAGTGTGGCCTATAACTGCAATTTGTTACTTTTTCTGCAAAAGCGAATAAATCTTCAGTTTTTTGTCGACAAGTAATCAACAGACGTCTTTTTTTTATACTACAGCCTTCTCAAATGTGTATATGGTTATATTAAATTCAAACCAGACAAAGAGAGTGCTGTCCTATTTTCCTCACGTGCTTGAGTTCTACTCTTCTCTTCAAATTCAAACGATGCTCTATTAATGTTTTCTGTGCGCTAAGACTCAGTCGGTGCTTCTCAAACAATCTGAACACTTCTATATTAAGCCATTTCCCTTACCCGGACTCTGTTTTTAATATGAGCTCCTTGCTCTTCAAATAGAACCGTTCTGAACAGTGGCCACGCAAGGGCTGTCATACGCCTTAGTTTATTTTACAAATGGAAAAACAGTTTGGTCCAAAACTGCATTAACAGGGATCTCTGGATATCTACATGTCACTTTCCAAACTAAGACTTATCGAGCGACTTCTTAATTGGCCCTTCCTCGCCTAGAACAGTTCCCGTGACAAAGTCCGCAACAGTTCGTGCTTTCCGCACTAACAACAATAAAGGAACATAAAGTTAGAACACGAATTAGAAAAACAGAAATCTAAATATTTCAACTCATTTTTTCAAACATTTCTTTCTTCGTTTCAGGTTACTGTAGCACTTCCAGTGCATCGCTGGTTGCAAACCCCATTGAATGCTCTTCTTTCCTGGTTTGTCTGCGATTGCCGCCACCGTTTCCGCCTTATCTTGTTTTGCAATGCCCAGAGGGGCTGCTTTTCAACAGACAAATAGGTGTTTGTGATTTCCCTTGGTTTTCCCGCTGTTTAGTGGGTAAGTAATTCTTAAATACTGAATAAACAACAATGTGTAGCTATAATTCGGTCAATCTTGGAATGTTTTATTTTATTATTGTCCTCACCCACTGCATCATGTTTTTCATTGGGTATATGAGAGACATTTAATGGTCCAAAGGCTATTGATTGCAACTTAAAACAAACGACATAATCAGACTTTAAATTTGTTGTGAAAACAACATGTGCGGTATATTTGTGCGATATGTTACATTATCAGTATACTTGGTTTTTGTTTCAGACAGTTGTTTTGAAAATGAGTTTGGCAATGTTCCGGCGATTGGGGGGTGTTCGCGGTCTTGGGCGTGTCGGAACGGTCGAACTCTAGAGAACGCATGCTGTCGATCAGGAGAAAGATTTGAAGACGGACAGGGCTGTGTTGCTGACGCCTCATGTACCACGGAATGCATGTCTATTCTGGCCACTATCGTGCCATTAACTCCCGGTAAGTTGTCGAAATACACCGCAAGCCAGTTCCAAGATCACGTTTCGTTTAACAATACGTCGGTAAGTCGTGAGTGAATCTCAGCACCTATTCAGATATCTGAAATATCTTTATAATTTAAACTCCAATCAAATAAACAAATTGGTATAAAGCATAAATATTGTACGACAGTGAAATATCGTACAACATCTTAATGCCTATTAGATAACAAAAATACAAATATTGCAAAAGACCAGAGTAGAAATTATAGTTTACACAACAAATTGGTTTCATTTGCAACTTAATTGGAGGAGTTCCATGACACAAGTAGCTTCCGTCCTTAATATTATTTATTGATCATGGGGACGCAAGCAAAGGAATGATTACTAGGAGGAAAGCTCGGCCGTGATAGGTGTATGAATATGCGTGAAAATGTTATATTTTGTTCGCCGGAAGCCTATTTACCGCCGTATGGACAGTGTTCATAATACAAATGTTCTGACGTGCTGGAGAAAAAAACACTTCATACCCATAGCGCAATCTTCTCATGGCGGTTAGTCAGTCACAACCACCCGCTATTGTTTTTCTGTACGGCCAATATTTTGGCAAATATACATTTTTGTTTTGGAGTGTTGCAAAGGTCTTCTAGAAAGGTAGGCAAATACCTTAAAGGTATAATTGTTTTTTTTTAAGCAAACGCCCAACACCTTTGATAGCGCGTGGAATGATAATATATATTCTTTTCGCCAGAACCCGGATGTGACCGATCAGCTGTGAATAACTATCCTGATTGGTTCGTGGAGTCGAGTCAATTTTTCACATGTGACTATGGCAAAGTATTCGACTCAACATTGTGTGAATGTATCAGCAGATCCGAATAAAAGGTAAACAGTATCTCAGAAAATGTATCACGTATGGAACAATTTATATAAGCTTACAGTTTTAATGACAAACTTCTCTTTGAAATATAGTTCTGTTGTAGCTGAATTTTATGTGTATTACGTGTTAGTATCGTTCATCTGCTTTTCAGTTTTCTGGTGAAATTTCCTGTGCATTGACCCTCTTTGTGCTAATGAAGGCCATTTAACTGAATTGTGTAGTGTTTCACGCTGCACATTTGTATACGCTTTCTTTTATAAATATGTTTCGCGACCTGATAAATTTTGTATCTTTTCAATTGTTTATTGTTGATAGCGTGTTCCTCGACATTCGGCCTCGCAAACCGGGAAATTAGCGGAAATACCTAAAATAAAATAGAAGAAATACGGAAAATAAAACCGAAATTATGAGGCCATACTTCAACTACATGTATATATGAAGGAGCAATTTATATATATTGCCGCATAGTTTAATTAGAAACTTCTTTTTCCGGAACGGGAAAGTAAACACCCTCTGAGTATGGATTTGGCGCGCCACTTGATAATTGATCTCGTTATAAAGCTGACTATTTCCTCTGAGTATGGATTAGGCACGCCACTTGTTAACTGATCTCGTTATAAAGCTAACTATGTTTGTTTAGGTTAACCAAAGGGATACAGGTGACATAAATGCATACGTGAGCCGAACCTGGACAAATACTGCACAGCCAATAGCAGACGAGTTCCACAGACACGTGACTTATTTCGAAGAGCAGATGAGAATTAAGACAGCTGCTGGGAAGTTGCTGGAAAAGGAAACTTCTGATACCTCACTTCAAGAACACACAATTGAGATAGGCGTTGACAAAATATTTATTTTGAACTGGAAAAAAGTTATAATTGTGTGCTGGACATGTTTAACTTTGCTTAAAATCATTTATTTGAAGGATGCAATTTCGTCTTGTTCAGCTGAATTTACTTATACATGTAGTACTGTATTGTGGAGCGAAAACATCTCCTGTAAAATCTTTCTTCAGATTAATACGTCTTCAGTCAACTTACCGAAAGGAGCCCCGGTGATTTTTTAACGTTTATTTTCATAAGGATGAAATTTCGTCTTGTTTAGCTGAATTTACTTATAGTACTGTATTGTGGAGCGAAAACATCTGCTGTAAAATCTTTCTTCAGATTAATACGTCTTCAGTCAACTTACCGAATGGAGCCCCGGTGATTTTTTAACGTTTATTTTCATAAGGATGAAATTTCGTCTTGTTTAGCTGAATTTACTTATAGTACTGTATTGTGGAGCGAAAACATCTGCTGTAAAATCTTTCTTCAGATTGATGCGTCTTCAGTCAAATTACCGAATGGAGCCCTGGTGATTTTTTTTTACGATTATTTTCGTATTTATTCATTTATCTTTGACAGTTGTCTTTCGTCAGTTTGACGAAAGGGGAAAGCTTAATTTATGAAATCTTTATTTTTTATACACATAAATATTTTGTTATATCTATATGATTTATATGAGGACAACATTGTGTTCATTTGCGTCCTGAAAATGTAGTCAAGTCTGTTGAACATAAAGCATTTAGTATCCTCTAGTCACTAGATGCCTATCAAACAAATTTGTATTCCTTTAAGAATTATTATTCATTTCTGTACTTGCTAAAAATATAAGTTTTGATACAATTGTAGAACAGAGTCTTGACTTAGTACTTTAACCCACATTATTTTAAACAGGAAAGTTTCCATTTCCTGTCTCCTGATCCTCTTTGAGCCGAAGAGCATATGGAAGACGATTTGTGAATGTATCCTGTTTTTCGTCCTGTAAATGTACAGTAGTATCTTCTGTGTTGCCAGCGTTGTTAGGGTGGTTTCCTTCACCGATTGGGCGGACACGCTGTCATAGGAATGAATAACCATAAGTACGGCTTTAAACCCCAATCAAACAAACAAACAAAATATTCTTCGAACTGAAATGACACGAATGAATTAACAGTGTAATGGTATTGATGCGCTGTCTTGAGTAAAACGATTTAGACGAGTGAGACATTTTGTTTATTTTGTCTTAAAGCATGGATCCAAATTTGTAATCGCAATGTAACGAACAAGCATTTCGTATGTTTCATAAAATGACTTTTATGGTGAATACCTCAGTTTTACCACAGCCCGGTTACAAAATTATCATGAAAACCTGTCTTCCATTACCTTAACCCTGGTCTAGCTTCCTCAGTTTCTATCTCTTCTCTCTAAGCACCGTCTCGCGGTTTTTTTATCTCCGTTTACCGAGGCCTAAATTCCCTAATAAGGCTCATCATCGTGGAAATTGTTTCAGCTTGACTAGCATTAGAATTGAACAGGAGCTCTTCATACTGAGGACGTATACTTTCCCCTGGCTCCGGGTTCGAATAAACACTTTGGAAAGCGGTGGAGTTGGTGTTGAAGCATGGAAGAACTGCGAGCACATCACCTGGTGAGATGGACAACTGGCTGAGAAGCGGTGACTCGTGATGCATTGACCTTGCATCATGAAGATCTTGAGTACCGATGGTGGCCAAACCATCCAAAGGTTTTATGTCGGCTGGGATAAGATCAACGGCCGAGGAAGACAGACTATGTTGGCTGTTTTCTTGCGGAGGAACATCAAACCGGAAAAGGTCTCCAATTTGATCCTGTCTTGTTAAACCAACGTTCACTGCCTCTGTTGAAACTTTCATCGTTTCATCAATGGGTCGTTCTTTCACCGAATGTCGTGAAGGGCTACCTTTCTTGTTTTTCTTGGAGTGTTTTCGCATGTGGCTATTCAGACTTTGGCTAACCGGGGCTGTGAAATCACAATAACGACAACCATAAATCAGATTAGTATCTTGATGAACAGTTTTTTGGTGCCTGGTCATATGTCGTTTTGATCGAAAGCTTTGTCCGCACTGTTCACACATGAATTTCTTCGCATTTGAATGTGACGTCATGTGATATCGCAACGACGACTTGTGCTTACAAGAGTATTTACACATGGTGCACTTGAATGGCTTGCTTGTGCTGTGGACCAGTTGATGGCCCTTCAGCAGTCGTGCTTCTCGGAATTTGGCCCCGCATATTTCACACATAAACGACTTTTCTGTCAAATGGGTAAACTTATGTGCTCTCAAGTTGTGCGGATCGTTTGTAGCATACCCACATATATCACAGACAAACGGTTTCACACCTGTGTGTTTCAAAGCGTGTTCTTTCAAGTTCTTTTTCCAAGCTGTTGAGAAATCACACTGGTCACATTTAAAACTCTTTTCCCCAGTATGAATTTTCAGGTGCTGATCCATATCCCTAGGGGAAGCAGTTTTGTAATCACAATTTGGGCAAACACACTTCTTTTTCGGATCACCGCTACACCTATGCGAGGAAACGTCATCTTCAGAATCAAACCTAATCAAGCACGCTTTGCACTCAAATGGAAGCTTAAGCACCTTACAACCAAACCCCTCGTGGTATCTCAACGACATTTCGGAATTCACTTTCTTTCCACAGCCTCTGCAACGATGTGGAGCATACCCAGAATGCATTACATCGACGTGTCTGATCAAATGAGCCGGGCGTTTGAAGCTGGCTTGACAATGTTCGCATTTATACGGTCTACGCTCTGTAATAACACAAAACGGAGAATTTTATGACGATTTAGAGAATTACAACAATTAATTGATTGGTTGTTAGATTGATTGATGGGTGGATGGATGGATTTATGGGTGGGTGCGTATTTGTTTTGTGTATGCTGGGTGGCTGGCTGGTTGGATGGTTGATTGCATGATAAATTGAGTGATAGATTGATATGTGTCTACCTATATTGATATTTGATATTTCATTTTTAAAACGGCGGTGTAACGCAAAGGTAAACCACAACACTGCCACCACCTTGAAAACGAGTAGTGTTATGCTGTGTTCCAAAGAAATGTTTCACCGTCCTATGATAGCATTAAAGTGCAGTGTACAATATAGTGGTCTTTGACAATCGCCTATTTGCCTTGACCACAGACTCTAGCTCTCAATCAATCCACATTATATCCAAAGTCCAACCAAAGGCAATTTTTATGGTTAATGTTTTCGTCCTTTCAGTCACCTGTTTTCTTTTTTTTTCTCAATTAACGAGATTTCGAGCGTAGGTAATTTTAAGTGTCGATATGGTTATATCCCAACACAAAAAACATTGGGAATATCCAGTTAACTTCTTTCTTTCGAATTTACATTTAACTTATTCACTTAGGTGTAAACCTAGTAAGTGGTAGTAAAATAAGCAATATAAACAGAAAAATTCATGTGACGGCAAATGAAAGAGTGCTTACCTACTACTGGTCGCGTTCTGCTTCCTCTCGGACGTCCTAGTTTAGGTGGGGTAGATATGTACTCTAGTGAAGTCCACGATGCCTTTGGCTTATTGTCCTCATCCGCATTACCAATACAAATATCAAAAGGGGAATCCTGTCCGGAAATGTCAAACAATGGATTTTCCTCAAGTTCAATCGATTCAACATTAGCTGTAGCTGTTTCGCTTTGACTTTCTGTGCATTTGGCGTCATCTGATTTAGGACTCTTCATCTTCACATCTAACAGAGCCTCGGTTATTTCACCGATGACAGCCTTGGCCTTTGTCTTTGATTTTCGCTCTCTGTGGCTTTGTATATGGTTAAAGGTGTTGATTGTCCCTTGAACCACATCCACGGCCAAGACATGTACTTCGTTTTCTGGCTCACTGGTCGAATTATCATCTGCGGACATTTGCTGCACAAGTTTTTGAGGTTTGTTCTTTCTCCGCCTTTTAGGTGTGATTGTCGAACTAAGAGGGCTGGTTTTTTCGCTATCCAAAATATCCGGGGAGCCACAAATAGTTTCAGCATCTAGCTGCATGGATTCAGTTTGTTTTCTCTTTGGTGATGTAGCTTTTCTCAAGGATCTCCTAGAAGAAAGATTTCCAAAGTCTTTCTGTATCTGATGCGGTGATCCATGACCGGTGTTGATGTCTCCTATTTCTAAAGAACTCAATTGTAGAGAAAAGTTACTTACGTCCAGATTTGGAATTTCAGGAGGATTTAAACTTTTAGCTTTCATTAAATTTTTATTGTACTTTTTCAGCCGTCGTTTTGTTCTTAAATGACGTCTTTGAGACTTGCATTTTAAAGTACTGAAGGGAGGCTCAACGTGTATTTCATTGCGAGTTACTTCCCTTTCTTTAGTTCCGTAGCACATAGAATCCCGGACGTCCTTACTTTTTATTGTCAACCTGGATAATTCTGTTGGTTCCTCAAGTGCTTTGGATAGCTGATCTTTTTTATGATTTGCAACAAATCCATTCCCAAACCTGTATAAATGAAATTGATATTTGAGTTATTCTTTTGAATCAGGAAATCAGTTAGTAGCTTGGTTGAATAAGTTTTTAACAGATTTGGCAACAAATAATGTCTTGCATTCAAAGATGCGAATGCTTTATTAAAATTAGTGAATTATAGATTGTGTATACATTAGCTGATTTGGTACGGTCAAATGATAAACAATACCAAAAGAAGGTGAATCTTCAAGATCATTTGTATATCAGTCTGCTCGGCCAACAGGGACAAGGCGGGTGGTTGTAGGGAGCTTCCTGTTACCTGGTGCTCTCGGAGCTAAGAGGCTTCAGTAAGCCGATTTGTTCTATCCTGTTTTTCGCCCTATAAATGCCCTGTGGTGTCTTTCGTGTCACCAGTGTCGTTGAGGTAGGTTTTCCCCACCCATCGGTTGACACGGTCTTATATGAGTGAAAGTACGGAGCAAAGCATCAATCAAACAAACCAAATTGACCGGCTCATGCTTGTAATGCTATGTTGTAATATCAACCTTATACCCCAACCTTAGGGTAGAAATACAATTAAATTCATCAAAATCTAAACGAAAACAAACTCAACACAATAAACCAAATAGCTGTCTACCATATATACCTTTTGTAGACTGCTATTAGAAGTCTGAGTAGTTCGTTTTGATCACGGTTTGTTGTCTTCATAAGACCATGAAATTCATCAAATACATCTTTGTGAAAGCGCAAAGCAGGACACTCCAGCTCTACCATTGTTAACAGTAAACAATCTGCTGACTAAAAAACAAACATGAATTTGTATGCATTTAATAAGTTCAGTTAAATAAATTTATACTTGCATATATACCTTCGTCGGGTTTTATTGATATCATTTGTGTTTTACGTATATGCGGGTATTTCCCATATATATGTGAGGACGTTGCCGGTGTACGGTGGAAACCAAACTTACCCGCGATCTCCGAGGCCACCGGAAAACTCCTCCTTAGAGAAATCAAAATCTTATAAACACCTGTAGTCTAAATGGGTTACAGCTTCTGATTTATTATCGGTGCTAATTCCTATGGTTTGTTAACGGTAAATTAAACTTCGGCTTTTTTAACAGTGTTCACACTTTTAGGTTATGATCAGGTTGTGGTGAATAATCGCTGCTACAAAATCGGTTTCATATTCCACACTCAATGCAACTTCATGTTTGTTTTCTTATCGCCTTGTAATCCATAAAGCCTAGTATTTGGTTTTGCATACCCACTAATAAATGCCTCAACAAGTATCAACTATAAAACACTAAACTGATGAAAATTGTTTGCGAATTTTACTATACTTTACTATGTAGACTAGCTGCGAAACAATTAAATGCAATTTCATGAATAATGATGGTACATATATATAATCAGCATGCACATAATTGTCATGACGCTGAGGAAACATTACTGGACATAATACAAAACACTACACATTTAGAGTCGTGTTAATCGTTGTTGTCTGTTAAGTACCCGCGCCATGATCCTCATAAGTGAAATACCATTTAGCAATATACAGTATTAAACATCAACCAACCAATCAACCAATCAAACGTATATGCTAAAAAAAATCATGTATCTCAAGTACTAAAATGCTCCTGGGTCAAGACAAAGTAATGTTATTCTTTAACCAAATGTTATGGATGTTTAGTTAGCCCAGAGCTTAATTGAAATACTTACTGCAGTTTGTTCTCAATACTTTATGGACAATTTTAACCAAATATTATGGATGTTTAGTTATCCCAGAGCTTAATTAAAATACTAAATGCAGTTTGTTCAATACTTTATGGACAATTTTAACCAAATAGTATGTATGTTTAGTTAGCCCAGAGCTTAATTGAAATATAAAGAGCAGTTTGTTCAAATAGTTCATGAACAAGTTTAACCAAATGTTATGGATAGGTAGCTAGACCAGAGCTTGGGAAATCGAAGGTATTCAAAAGAACTAAATTGCATTAATACAGATAACCTTTTTTAATTGCAATTCTTTCACACCAATATTAATTAGGGTGTCTTTAACATAGATTTTTCTTTGTGGTTAGTTTATAAACGCTAACCCAAAACCTGCCGCCAACTAACGTAATTAACGTTATTAAATATAAGAGGCAATTTTAGTCAAAATGTAAATATATCAATTTTTTGATAAACTAAAATAAAAATAGCAGGTCTTGGTCTTTGTTTTCTTTAAACTACATTCATATGAACTAACCTTTGTTTATTTTGTTTTTTGTTGAATGATATGCCTCAGGTGTCCTTATACACAAGTTACAGTGGTTGAGAAATAATAGGGAAGGAATGCATCCACCGAAGATTTAAAACAAAATAGATAGGTTAATTGAGCTGCCGGCAAACATAGGCTTATAGGTTGTGCGAGATAATCCCTCAGGGCCGACTAAAGATATTCAGAATTAAATATATAGGCCTACAGCTATTTACTTTCTTGTTTAAGCGGCATTTAGAAGCTGGGTACATAACAAAAATAACTTATCAATATACCCAGAAGTTGAAAATCCATCTTAATCGTCATGTTCTCGTTATTTACTAATTGGAATCAATACATAGTGTAGGCCTATTTCGTTATCATACGTAATAGTTATGTGTAATACGCCGATTCAAAAATATTTATGTACCACTCAACTTCGATTTATATTTTTTTCCTAATTTTCAAGGTTTGTTTTGTTTGTATTTTTTTTTTCAATTTATTGGTGGACATTTATGTACTGTTCCTTTGTTGTGGTTTGTTTTGTAGTTGACTTTTCTAGAAAATGTTTAAAAAAATATTACATTTAGCGACTATAGAAAATAATTTGACAAGGTTAAAGATATTATTTAAATATTGTTAACCCAAAACTGATTACGTGTCGTTTAACGGGCGCTCGATAAAGCTTAAAGCAAAAAAGAGCGTCACAGCTGACAAGGAGAGTGCAGTGACCTTTTTCTATGTTCGCCGCACATGCGCATTGGAGACCGCCAGCTAGACCTTGCACTCCCTGTTGACCTATTTAAATTCAACCATGTAAACATTGGTCTTCTTTGTCAACTAGCATAGCGTTCAAGCCCAGTAATCCTACACTACTGACCTCACTTCTTCACTCATTGGTATACAACCAAATTCAGACGTGTATATGAAAACCGTATTCTGACAGATTCAGAAATGATCTGTCGAGGGGGTTGAAATGGCGGCTGGTTGATGTCGCCGACAAGTCAAAACTCCCCCAATACGAGGGCATACAGATCTATCGTCCATAATGGCATTTTTCTTGTTTTCACTGCAATTAACTTTCAGCGCCGTTATACTTACCAATGTTTTTGTGGTACGCACAGCAAATCGGTGAACATCGGCCTTTTCTTGCTTTGTGCTCAACCAGCAGAAAAGATAACATATAAAGCGTGTGGCGGTTCGCTGTTCAAAGGTAATAGGCTATCCACAAAGGGACGCAACTCTGTCGGAATCGATTTTTTTTTTTCTTTTTTTTTTTTTACTCTTTTTTTTTTGCTGGACACTGTTTAACTCGTTATGAGCGGGGAACAAAGGTTGGTCATTTACAAGGTTTTTGTCCAGTGCCATGGTAACAATTTGAACTTCCTATTTACTGTCTTTCCTTTGTTTTTACAACTAAATGAATGCCCAGCACTTGGTATATATGATTGCTGAACATGCAGAGCGCCGTAAGCATTTACATCGTCAAAACGTAACTTACCGTACGCGGTTACTTACTGTTGGGTGGAATAAATTGTGTGTATAATTTGGTTCGGCATATGTTGAAAAATAAATTATCAGTTAAACATTTAAAGAATGTCAGTTGACAGCATGATGCATTTAATTATTTGTGCGCTTCATATAATTTAAGAACATTTTCATATATCAGGCGGCTGTTGATATAATGCCACACATAAACACGAATGCAGCATTTTTAACAATACAACTGTGTTTAAAAAATTATAAAAA
>JAVFBZ010013250.1:0-11913 GCA_032466195.1 Katharina tunicata | reverse complement strand
TACACGTCCTTGAATACCATCAAATTTACATTGATATTTGGGTTTTGCGTTTCTTTTTTTGAAGAGTGTATATAGGCTCTAAATGTTATCATTAATAGGCCTATAATAATTGGATGTGATTAATTATACATCATAATTATTACTTTGGCGTGGTCAAAATCGTTAAATTTGAATGAATCACAGCTATCTTCATTATGTTTTTTTTTTAAATATTTTTATCTTGTCTGCTATTTAATAAAATGGAAAATGGAGTGGATTAGCTAAACTCACTAGTGAAAGAGCGACAGATAATATTGGATAATAATGTATAAATTATATTTCTAAGCTTTCGGAGGTGACTATCTCCATCATCAGAGAATTGGCAAAAGTTGTATATGGCTTATATACATGTAGCAGAACCATATAATAGAATAAAAAAGAGGGGGAAACAAAAAGCAGAGTAACAAGCAAGAAAAGCATGCATCAGGTAACAAAGTAGCCCAAGCCCTCAGGGCACAGTATATGAACTAGAGAAAACAAAGGGTTATGTAAGGTATTGTGACAAAAGACTCAGCTTTAAAAAAAAAACTTACTATTTGTCATTTCCCACTGAAGAATGTACATGTATACATCCTGCATGTTTTTTTCATGCTTTTTATGTGAAACCTGTTTTTTTCTGCTCTGTGTGTGTGTGTTTTTTTTTTGTTGTTGTTAGAGCTGAGCCTTTTGTCACAATACCTTACCTAACACTTTGTTTTCTCTGGTTCATATACTGTGCCCTGACAGATTGGGCTACTTTGTTACCTGACGCATACTTTTCTTGCTTGTTACTCTGCTTTTTGTTTTCCCCTCTATCTTATTTTATTATATGGTTCTGCTACATGTATATAAGCCATATACAACTTTTGTTTTCTTACATTTGCCAATTCTCTGTTGATGGAGATAGTCACCTCCGAAGGCTTAGAAATATAATTTATACATTATGTATCCAATATTTTTTGTCGCTCTTTCACTATTGAGTAAATGAGTTGTAGTTTCACCTTTGAATTTTCAGGAATGAATGGTTTGTTTCTAATGCGGACACTCTACAGTAAATTTAAAAACTTAAAAATATATACACATTTATTCATAATTTTTTTTTTTTTACCCTAAATCCCTTGATTAACTGCAATAGAAAATAAAGTCAACAGATTTTTAGGGATTGACTGACCTCAAATCTAGGAACAATTTATTTAATTTAAGCAGTTTTTCAAAAGACTCACAGGAAAATAACCCTATAAAAAGTCTATTTTTGTTACATTTTTGAATGCTTTGAATGGTTTAATATTTCTTTCCTGTATAGGACATGCACTATAGGTATATAAAGGGACCACTCAAGTGCTTTTAAAGCACCGAGACTTGTGGAATGGATGTGAGATTAGATATAAGGAATCAGTTATAACCAGGCTTATTAGATGAACGGTGAGTGAAAAAGTGAAAATGGAAAAAATGAAAACGTTTAAAGTGAAAATGGACAAGGTGAAAAGTGATGTGAAAAAGTGAAAGCGAAAAAGTGAAAAAGTTGAAAGTGAAAAAGTTAAAAGTGTGAAAGTGACAAGTTAATTTAAAGTTGATTTTCCCATAATTCAAGAGTGGCGCAAAGGGCAGAAAAGGCAATCGACTTTTTACGACTTTTGCCGAATAAAATGTAATCAGCGCAATGTAGAGAATTTTAATAACCTACTGCGCATATCATACAGTCGACGTCACCCTATCTCTTATAACGTGGGCGATGGAAACAATGCCGTCTAGAACTACTGAATACAATGTTTCACACATCTAATTAATGGACTTCTGCCTCTATATAAACTTGTTGACTAACATACATTTTAACCATATCATGTTACTGCCGGTTATTTAATGCCTGACTTTGAGGGCCGTGGGATTGATTCTTGCAAGGTTCTAAGCCTGCAATTTTTTTCTGAACTAGAATAAGTTAAACATCAGATAGTGACAAACGAAAATACTGTTAACAGTCACTTCTAAACGAAACAAAAAATAACTGATGTCCTTTTAGGCTTCATAGTGTGCTGGCTACTAATTGATGTATGAAGTGTCAAACTAAATATCAGATGAGAAAGATCTTAGAGTGGCTACTATACACACACCAGACTGTGTATAGTCTATGAGACGACACAATGTGAACGAGTGGCAGGAAACAGTCTACATATATGGTCATACCTGAGCGGACAGGGGGAGTTATTAAATACTAAATACATATAGGATACTGTACTGTAACCGGTTCACACGATGAGTGGTAAGAATAGGCGAAATAAAAAAGAAAACAGCAGAAACAATTGCTTCATAAAATATATATAATTGTTCGCGTTGGAAACAGGCTATGAGAAAAAAATCATGATCAGAGTGGAATGCTCATATGATCACAAGCTAAACGACACGTGTCGTTTCTGATTATAAATAGCTTTATACAATTAAAGATTCAGTCTACAGCATAAGAGAATAATAAAACAATAAGGTTTAAATTTACAATAAAGCCACTATATATCTGCATAAATAACAAAAATGGCAACCATATAAATGAATCTGTAGTGTTTTAAACGAACTAAATAAAGATTGATTGATTGGTGTATAACGTCGTGATTAATTGTATTTCACTTATCTGACGGCGGTGTATTCCAACAATACTCCTCCAGTGCGCTGGAACGCCAATGAATGAACGAATGAATGAAAGTCGAAACAAACTAAATAAAGAGCTCCATGATGTTTAATATAAGTATGGCTAAATACGCCTCTTTCATATGCACAGGACAAAATATGATAATTCATACATTTGATTGCAATTTAGAAAGTAAAGCATTATCAGATGAAACAAAGGCACAATTGAGAAACACTACCTCCGAATAGTAATATCATAAATAATATGAAAAATAATCTATACAAAAATGAGATTGTTAAACAAATATAAGATGCAATTTTTGAAAAGCGTGAGAAGAGACAGTCATGTTTTATGAACCCTCACACACCAACATATATATCCTATATACAATAAAATAATGTCTAAAGCTATATGAACAATATATACCCGCATCCCCCACCCCACCCCCCGCCATTTTTTTAAAACACCACCGAGTAAAGCACACGCAGAAAAAAACGGCATTAAACAAATAACGTAGACATAATGTTTAAGCTTTCATTTTGGTCTATGCATTTTTGTTAAGTATATATAGTTAAGCATATAATCAACAACAACCCAGCGGCACAATACACCATACATGTTAAGTTTCTATACGTGCCGGCCTTTTCAAGCATTAAATGGACCGAGACAGGAAACTACCAAACGATCATAGTAAAATCCGTTGGCGTTGATTCAAATAACAAATGAAACATGTTAAAAATAAAAGTTCTTAAATAAAGATACTTTTACATAACTCTAAAAGAACACTTTCTGGTTAGCTGTGACAAGATCAGCATGCTGCATGCAACCGAACAGTCGTGTGTGATTTTTCTAATATCTCAACAGTTTATGTATAGTATGCTAAAGCCACATAACTTATTAACAGTTTTGACTTCTTTTTTCTAATTGTAACTCAACACCCATTGTTCTCTTAAGATCATGTCGAATATCAATATGCAGTTTTTGTCACCAATCATGACGGTCAACTAAACATCTTAGGATTAACTTTCTTAGGGGTTTAGCTAAAGTCAGCAATGTTATAACATCTGTGACAAAACTACACAACAAACCAACTGTCACTAATATCATCGATAGTTCTAAATTCAACAATAACCACAGGTACAGACTTATATCTATATGAAGATTATAGAAGTTACAATATTATCCAATATGAATCTGAATTGTGTCAAAGTTATCATTCGGCAGTTACTTTTTGAAAATAAATGCATAGACGAAAAATGCCTAGTCATTTCATAAACTGGGCTCTATTGCATACTTGAGATTTATGTCAAAGGCATAGTTTGGTCTATTCAGGACAAAAAATTAAACAGTTCGCATCGGTCAACTTTTGGCATTGTATACTCTGTACATCCTACTGATTTAATGCTGCACTATGATAAGGTCATTTAAGGAAGAATAAACTGTGAAGACATCACACGTATGAAAATCATTTCTGTCTAACCCATCAACTGGAAATATATATATAAATATATTGACAACAAAACGTTTATATATGGCAAGGTTACGCGAGAGGCAGTACCGGTGTTGGCTTGCAATTCTTTTGTATTTATAGTATATACAGAAAGCATACATTGGCATTCCGTTGCAAGAAAACTTTGGTATTTCACAATTTTATACAATTGAAAAGTACATAATAGAGTTTCAGTGTATATTATATCAGAGGTCAGTATAATTTTACTTTCACGTGATGCGAAATACCAGATAAATGTACATATACAGATCAACGTTATTCGACATGAATAACAGTCTGATAATTCACGACAGCCCGAGCTAGGCATAAACTGTATTTGATACACATAACCTAACGTCTATGCATGATATATTGATGTTTATATACTTTATCCCTCCTCGAGACACACATGATTATATAACTATTATTTATTGACTCAGATAGAACCAAACCCGTGATACTTAACAAACATTAACTTTCGAACAAACTAGTTTTTGACTACTCATTTGGCCATACTAAAATAGGCTGCTACCTTTCTTGAGATTGAGAAGTACCAGCAATAAAGTAATCACAAAGCATCGTTGGTATTGTCGTAGTACTGTTTCCGAAGAAAAAAAAAGCTCGTCGGAGACTGAATCGTCTAAATGTTACTACTAATTAATTTAAAACTAAACAGAGAATAAAGGGTGTCGTAGGACGGATTTAATTTGAAGTCAGTAAAAGGCAGAAAAAACACCACCTTATCAGAAACAAAACTACTAGCAAACTGCAGACAGGGATAGCTTATGTCAGGTGCTCAACAAGATGGCCATTCAATTCCTTAGAGCCAAAGACTCGACGGTAGGGAGAATGATTTCATTCTCTATTTTAGAATGCTCATTTGACTTGAAATAATAGCCCTAATTTCAGAGGTATTAATTATTTATGGCACTACAATTAAAACATTTATTTATGCGTTACAGCGACAATAAACCAAAATTTGTTATCTATAACTTATTGTTAGGACAACCAATTTGTGACAT
Organism: Katharina tunicata; assembly: GCA_032466195.1. NCBI lineage: Eukaryota > Metazoa > Mollusca > Polyplacophora > Chitonida > Mopaliidae > Katharina > Katharina tunicata. The sequence continues at coordinate 6,767 of JAVFBZ010013250.1, read as the reverse complement.
GCGCACCCCAAGAACAGCATTTTGATTGGTTGAGAGGCTCCTCGTGAAAGCACTAATACCGGTAACTCTAATTGGTTAGTTTTAAATATCAGATGTCAGACTTAATAACAACAGCAGTCTCTAGTAAAGTGGATTACGATCATAGCCTGTAACCCAACACAACTAGAACTTAGTATACAGGGATTCACCTAACAAATACATGAATGAATCCAGACATGTCTATATACACTGCCCTAAAAACTATTCACATCAGATCTACAATCAAGAACTGGCAAGATATTATAGAGTAGATATATAAGAATATATAATATGTAAATCTATGGAAGGTAGATTCCTGCATATATTTAATACAGTTTATATGCTGGAGATGACTCACAGGTGAGAAATATGTTCATTTAGCATTTAATATAACCAGTTTGTATTCAGCTGGTTGAACACACATACCTGCAGCAGGTATCGTTGACTGTCATAACTTTATCTGAGTATAATATCCACTGTATTATATATGCGATAAAATCCGAAATGAAAACTAGTTTACAATTTCTTCGGAATCCATTGTAATATCCTTCTCACATTCATTCATGAAAGTTTCAATGGCGAATATTCTAGAAAACACAGCGTATATACATGAAGACGAGATAAGTTTTTATCCATATAAACACCAAAAGAAATACTTTTCTTTTGCCAATGAAAAGATGACACAAAGGTCGTATACAGCCAAAGAAGCCATACGGTGCTGTTAAAAACAATCCTGCGTGTATGTCTGCCACAGTGCAATCTAGTTTACAAGACGTAATGAGCTGTTAAACACAATCCTGCGTATATGTCTACCACAGTGCATTCCAGTTTACAGGATGAACTCGATCGACAGTCTGGGTTATACTAGCTATATTTGAACCGATAGTCTAAAAAGATAATTTAATTTTGGTCTCTTACTGATTTCATCAAATGTTGGTTAACCTTCATGGATCTAATGATTACAGAGAATCTCGTATATATTTCGGTTTGTTCGTTCATTTCATGATTGCAGAAAAATGTGTACATTAAAGCCTGTTGACGAATGTGCAAGATAGATAGACTGAACATTCCAGGCAATTGATGATGGCAGAATATTGTTTGTACATTCAAGTCCGTTGAAGATAGTTTGTACATTCAAGTCAGTTTACGATAGTTTGTACATTCAAGTCCGTTGAAGATAGTTTGTACATTCAAGTCAGTTTAAGATAGTTTGTACATTCAGGTCAGTTTAAGGTCGGTTTTACATTCAAGTCAGTTTAAGATAGCTTGTACATTCAAGTCAGTTTAAGATAGTTTGTACATTCAAGTCAGTTTAAGGTCGGTTTTACATTCAAGTCAGTTTAATATAGCTTGTATATCAAGTCAGTTTAAGATAGTTTGTACGTTCAAGTCAGTTTAAGGTAGTTTGTACATTCAAGACAGTTTAAGATAGTTTATACATTCAAGGCAGTTAAAGATAGTTTGTACATTCAAGACAGTTTAAGATAGTTTGTACATTCAATACAGTTTAAGATAGTTTGTACATTCAAGGCAGTGTATGACTGTACAAGATCGTTTCTATATTAGGCCAGTTGAATTGATGATTGTAGAAGGCCTACTGTATATTAAAATCAGTTGACCACAGAAGAAGCTAGCTAGGGTTGATTCCAAAATATTGTTGTACATCCTGATCAGTTTATGATTGAGAAGATCATTCATAAATACTGATCATTGAATAATTCCACTCCAGATGAGATGTTTGTTATTCGGCAACTATTATTTCCAATAATGGACTTAAATGAATTTAATTTATAACAACACAACACAAGCTGCAATAATATCCGGACTATTTACACAACCCTATATACATTAGCATCCCAAGCCAGGCGTAAGCACAATGGCGCTGTGACAAACTTTAAATCTTTTCTTTCTAATTCATAGCATGGGCCCCACCTTAAGAGCACATTCAAAAATCACCAGATTGCAGTCTTAACGGATGGATCATCATCAATATCCAGCTTACTCGATTCTTGAATATGGTAAAGTTTTCCATTGTCATTAATTTGTCGAGTGACTTCTTTAATGAGAGTGCCTTCTTGTTGACTAACCATCTTTTGTATTCTTTTGGCAGTGTAATTGAAGTCGAACAAGTCTGCCCGGTTTCTGATGGATATTGTATGATCCACTTCTATCATGTTCTTGCCCTGCATGCAGACAAGGGGAGCTGATTTCTTTACTATGAGTTTTCCCACCTCCGCCAAGCAGAGGTCTGCCGGGACCTCCTCGGGCTCGTTGATTCCTCCTAAAATTGCGGGAATCTGTTGACTTTTCCTCAGGCCTCGATATGTACATGGCACACAGATAGAAGATGAATTGACTTTACTGTAGAAAGTGGTGACCACTTCTCCCATGCACAGCCTGTAATAGTAACCGTTGAGATCGTCCGGTCTCTTGTGTTGCACTGACAATTTGTTAAGTTCTTGAAGCACTTTTAGGTTGCCATGATCCTCTTCGCAAAGATCACACGGCACTGATGTATAGGTCATTCCAATGGTAGCCGTTTGTACGCTGTCCTCTTTCATGCGACGTAGCAGGGAAGGTCGGTCAATCCCATGAAATTTCTCCACGATCTCGTCAAAGTTGGTAACAAGCATGGTGTTGTTGTTGTTCTCCTCTTCATACCCTGAGACGCCATATTCCATGGAGGGAGCGTCGTATTGTACAGTTGTACCGCATATCGGACACTTCATAACATTATCTTTAATGTGTTTTCTGATACATCGATGACAAAGGACATGTTTGCAGGGGAACATGTCAGGTGCTTTTGAAACTTCTAGAGTACGTTTATACTCAGTTTCTCTCCTGGGTGTACCGGGTGTGATAGGGTGGTGGCCGAGGTTCCTGGCAATGGGCGACTTGGACAGGTTGTCCTCCCCGTCCTCGTCATCCTGTGGAATCATTAGCGACAACTCATTGGGACGGTAATCAAACCGGTAGCGAGAATCCATCTTGAAAGTGGTCGAACAAATAACTTCAGGTCAGGCAATGCGTCATTTTCTGTGTTATAACAGCAATTCACTCACCGTGTATAATCGGCTGGCTGTATGCCATTTGATGACACACCTAGATAGACTTGGGACTCGCAGCTGTCGTAGGGGAGAATACAAAATAGAGTCCGGTCGATATAGCCCGGTTAATATTCACAGCCAGTTTTTCTAACCTCACAATGTATACAATGTATCCGACTAGTTCATAAGAAAGTCGTTGGGCAGGTGAATTGTTGTCCTACAAACACGTGGAGTAGATCGTCCCTCTTCAACAAACTATACTGCTCCCTTCGAATGTTTCAAACCTTATAGTTAGAAAATAAGTTTCTCTGTGGCTGTGTTCACCTTAACTGACACCCACTCAGTTATCCTGAAAGAGATTGCCGCCGTCTCGGTTGAGGTCAGGTCACATTTCATTTACACAAATAGTTCTGATAAATATAGCTTCTGTGTTGGTCGTTCATGGGCCCGGGGCGGTTGACACTATCTACCTGGTTGGTGTTGAGAAGTCTATCGTGTCACCTGAAATAAAAGAAACAAAATGTAGATTACGAACATGTAATATACGTATGCTTGGATTGAAAACTATGTTCAATGACACACTATCAATAAACCAGAAATGCAACATATGTTCGGTTAAACTGCCATGAAGCGGCTAAACACTCACGGTCTGTCTCAATGGTGAACGTCTACGTGATGTTCACACTCAAATCAGTGGATGAATGCGTCCTTAAAGCGTATTAATCGCCAGACGTTTGGTTACATTAGTATGTCCCGTCAATAACATTATATTATGAGTTAATATATATACCGGTGACGGCATAACACATGGGAGTGGAGGATTATACACACGCATGTTAGTATGTATGTATGATAAACACGCTCACATGTATAAATGTACTGAATAACTTGGAGATTATTTAAGCTCGTTAACATGCAATAGGGGCCTACAACATTCTTCGGGCTAATTGCTTCAAGTGTTTATATTCGGTTAAAAAGATAAAGCACCAGCTGTAGACATAGAAAAGCTATACATAAAAATAACTTCCAGATTATATGAAAAATGTTTGTGTTGTCTCTCCTAAGTTATCCCCAGCAATTAACGTTAAGGTATGTCAAATAAGGGTCCTAAACTACGAAGCAACACTCCTCCTCCTTGTCCTTTCGGGTTGTCTGATTACGGTCTTACACCCTTCTTTGGGTTATTTTACTCATTGATGGCTAACTACAAATAGAATCTGACCAAAGTTTAGAAAAGACTGATTTTCTAAACTACCAATACCAATTGTATGTTAATAGAACTAATTCTCTCCAAGATATCGTCACGTAGTCATGTGAGTGAAATGAACTTAAGTACGAAAGAAAACATCAATTAAGAAACAAACAATTTAAACCAAAGCAATGAACATCCACACTGTTAATTAACAAAGTGTATAGCTTAGTAAAGATACACCTTGATTGCACTGTACCATAAAGAAAAGTAATAACACTCAAACAGTTCTAAACTGACTTAAGACGACTGTCGTTCGACCACACTAAAAAAAAACAGTTGACTACAAATGCAGCTGGTACTGAACATTTCCAAATTGTTATAAGGAAAGGTTGTGTATATAAGATTTTTTGCATGGTCACCCGCTCATGGGTACAGCCTATTCTGAAATCTTTCTGAAGCAAGTAATTAAAGTCCGTGAAAACCAGGTTAAATATATATAACTAATCTAGATAGCCGCTTTGACGTAGGCTTACCCAATAGACTTCAAACTGCTAAAGGTGTTCCTGGATTGTGAACACGGGTATAGGCACACGGAGAACACATGTGGGACATCTTAACAATAGGGGATTTTGACAGAATGTTTTAATAACAGTTTAAAGATAAATATATTTTCTTGCTTTTATATAACATAAGTAATTAGGCATGGCCTACAAATGTTGTCAATTTCGGAAATATTTCCTGATCAGTTATATATCTGGTTTACAACTGGATATATAAATGATCATTGTTTTCTCTCGAGATGAGTAGGCTATAGTACAATAACAACCAGAAATTTGTTTCTATCTTATCTAAATACAATAAAAAAAATGTACTGATTCTAAGATTTCGTGTTCGTGAAGCAATACTTCAAGTAAATTAAATTTGAAAACTCGTCCCTGGTGAATTTTTATTATGAAAGAATGGTGGTTCATCGGTTTTTCATTATCAATATCGCTGTGCTGCTCTTTGGAATTTAACATTTGGTTCAAATACACCAGTTCTTATAGTTGAGTATAATAAGCATGACGCTTGACTTTAAATCTTCACCTTGTCAGACTGACGGAGGGACTCAAACTATTCCGGTAAACCACAGGCACATGTACATACAGGGGCAATAAGTCAATATTGATTATCTTATAAATAGTTTAGGCGTCGTTTGAACATATTTCATGAAGCAAGGCTGACATTTTGAAAAACACATCATTCTCTACTTCGATACACTATTTCGATGTACATTCTGACACCATTTTAAATTTCACTTGCAATTCACAAATAAGTCTTCATGCGTGTTGGTATCTCGAGCTCCAAATGCCTCTGCAACTTACTATTAGAGATTGGTTGTAAACGTTGAATTCAGTTCTAATACATAACCTACATAAAGCGTGCCGCCATGTTGTGTAACAAGCCAAATCAGCCGGCCTTCCGGGCACGAATATGCAATAATCGGTTCAAACAGAGGCCTACCAAAGTGGACCCAAAGGTGGATATCACTTTCATCAAACATAACAATAAACATACATACCATTCCACAAAATCTGGAATAAAACATTTGTCGATTTGATCAGTTCACATCATGACCAAATAACGATAACCACTTAACGTAATCTTTGAACACAACTCAATGAGTCTTTAGTGCATATTGATTAGTGCGTCCTACTTTTTTCCTAGGAGAGCTGCTTACCTGAAAGCAAGGTGGTGGCAGGTAGATACCTTGCCATTGATTAACACATAGCCACTCTAATGTACGAGATCTAAGACATACCTCACAAGGTAAAGTAGGTATACATATATATACATTGTGGGTCAAACTTTTTCGTGCCGGAGAATGTTAAACGTGTGTATACTAAAGGACCATGACGTAGGCCTATCTTACACCCTAGTTAATACTGACTTCGGACATGAAGAAACAGTTTCTTAATCTTCCTTTATATTCGTCACCTTTTGTAGTTGAATTAAAGGAACAAAAGATTCACCTAACAACAAGTTTCTCTGCCTCGCGCTGCCGGGTATCTATAATAGGCCTATAGCTATTACTGTAAAGTTCAATGCAAAAACAGACTTGTCCCAGATACGCTTCAATAAACACAATATCATCATTTATAAACAAGACATAAAAATCCTTAAAGCCGAATTGTTACTACATTCATATTTTAAGTTAATTTTGTAAAAAGAGCTTTTATATCGAAGCAATTTTATTCACGTGCATTAGATGGCTTGATAAGATAACTATAATTATGTAGGTCAATGGTTTTGTCTTAATTGAAAGACATTCAAATACACTATACTATTCATACAGTTTGCTGAAAACCTCAAAACGAGAGATACTTATTGGTTTAATAAATGACCACCTTTTGTCAGCAAATAAGATGAGATGCACATGAAAAAAAAGTCCTAGTATTTATCTATATATAGTTTATATATATTAACATCCCCAAAACAGACTTTTTAAAACATGAATTCACATTTGGGGT
>JAVFBZ010013239.1:0-11913 GCA_032466195.1 Katharina tunicata | reverse complement strand
TTTTGTTGAGATTTGTAACCATTGCTTGAAAACGATCTTAGTATCTAGATCGAAACGTCGCTTACCAATATATCCAATATCTCAGTCGTCATGTCTTTGGTGTTAAATAGGAGAAAAAAAACTCATTTTGTTTCAGATTCTGTTTTTAAGTATCCGCCATCTTAATTTAAAAAAGAAATACCCAGCATTCCTCTCTAACCTAAACAAGGGTTCAGGAATGACGTCTCTGTTTGCAGCTAAGTCAGCCAAAGATTAGCCTTATTACGGCGTATTAGGCCTTTCCTCCCAAAATTTGCCTGTTTGCGTTTTTATAATGCATTGATATTACCAACGCTTGATTACTGCTTACCAATATGGGGTAATCAACAAAAGCAGCAAACTGTAAAAATTTTTAAATTACAGAAAAGTGCTGCCAGATTAATTTGTAATGTATCTCCTTTAAAACCTTCAATGCATATGTTTACTAAGTTACACTGGCTACCAATTCAATACAGAACTACCTGTCACAGAGGCTTATCTCTTTTTAAATCTCTTAACAATGAAAATTCTACCCATTTATGAAATATGTTTACTCAATATCAATCGAAGAGATGTACTAGATCTTCTAAGTTACTCTTACTTTCAAAATGTAAATCAGAATGTTTTCGTAAGAGTTATAATTCCAAGATGTAAAAACATGGAATTCAATGCCAAACTCTGTTATATTAACAAACAATATGTCATCTTTTAAATATAAATGCCATGAGTTCATATTTTAATTTAATTTTTAATATTTGATTAGATTTTTTTGATGTATAATCTTGTATTTGGAATATCAAAAAATGTCTAATATTTTTTCTTCCCTTTTAGCCAAAATTCATAAACACTTCATATATTGATGCATTTACCTTTTTTACCTATCTTTTGCACTTACACATCATGATGTATATACACGCGCTCGTCCTTATGTACTTTAAGCTTCGGTTAAATGAGCCATCGAGTTTAAATAAAGTTTCAATTCTATTCTATTCTACTCTATCATTATTTACTATTATGAACTAACTCTTTCCAGTAAAGTTCAGTAGAAAATAATCCAAACAGTCTGGCTTTGTTACTCTCGTTGGCGTTTAACAGCTTGACAAAAAAAAATCCATTGCTTGTGACACGTTTTTAAAAGTCCAATCAATCAACCGTAATGTTTAATTGTTTTTCTTCATTCGTAATATTTTAACTGAAAAAAATAGTGTAGCTGAAAAAGCTTTCATTTTATTTCAAAGAGTCTAACAATTATGGGAAAAAAATAAAGCGGATGGTGCAACTGGGACGAGTGCTTGGTGTTTTACTACATGGGCAAACATAGTTTACAAAGAAGATCCATTTTTACAATTCGGAAAGTCAATGCCAATTAAAATAATTTTGTTGTAAATTGGAGACCGGCTATTGTTTGGGTGCACTCTGTGTGACGTTAAAAGATATACGTTATGTGATGATAACAATAAATAAGATCGACTACAAGAGGCCTAATCTAGGCATGAGACTGAATTGCTGTGATATGTAAAGCTCAATAACATTTGAAATATGTTCCATTCTTTTTGAAAAGGAACTTAATTCAGTGGAGACTTCTGGGATATCATTTAAACTAGAAATATTTGACTTAATTGATTTTTAGTATTATGTTTATAACTATCCCGTCTACGTTGCTGGAAATGTGACAGCTGTTCCGCCCCAATCGATAAAACCGTGCCGCTATCCGTAATACCGTTCAAGTCAAACTCCAGCCTTACACTATATTGTTTTATCCAAATGTTATTTTCCCCTATTTGTTAGATGTAAGAATTAATTCATCTCTCATGAAGTGAGATACTAGTAAAAATGTGGTTAGACAAGACATGAATGTTCCAGGTAGAAATATTTGGAAATCTATAGGATTAAGCTCGGAGTATCAATTAAATTAAGTTGGCAGACAAACTTCATGTTGGACAAAGTGTGATGATGCTTAAGTGGCAGACATTTTTACAGACATACAATATCGTTTAAACCAAATAAAACCTGAATATTGAGTACACGCGCTTGATTAGATTAGATTAATGTGATTAGATACTTTTTGACAAGTATTTTTTTAATCAAATTATAAGAAAATATATTTAAAAAGAAACAAAGCAATTTAAAAAATATTTATCCTTAGTTTTTGTGATTCAATAAGCATATGTACAAACTTTAATGAAATTACAGTCTAAAACTAGCGTGAAGTCTGTTATCCCAGCAGAAGTAATGGCGATAATTCCATTGATAATTTTATATGTTCTCCTTGCCATCTTGTGTGTCACGGAAGGTTATCTACAGCTGTTATTCAGCTTCAAACTTATACTTGCGTCATAAATATCTCCCCGCTGTATCCATTCAAAATGTTCTTAAATAACGGCGGCAGACGTTTTAAAATATTCCATTGTTTCAGCTTATTCGGACAATTAATGCTTCACAAAACTGAATGACGGACAAAAACAGTCTAGTGACGATATGTGTTTTACGAAGACTCGTGATATTAATATTTATACTTATCGTAGAAGCGATATAGGATATTTAATTTTTAACCAAATGAAAAACAAAACTATTTTTTATAACGAAATTTGTGGAAAAAATATGGAGATGAGTTCAGCTGGATTCCATTGCAGCGACTTTCTTCAGGCATCAAATAGAAATCACGAGAGCGGGATTATCGCCTGAATTTTGAAACCTCAAAGTGTGATCTTGTGTCCTAAGATATAAATAAGCCTCAAAGTCTTTAAGCATATTTCTCGGACAGACAGTTCAGCAAGGTACAGGGAGACTGTAATATACTTCAGGCGAATTCGAGTATGCACAACACAACACCTCGGTTTATTATCAGCGATGGTGTTCAACACTTTTAATTCTGTTCTTAAGCCGATTATTTTGTTACTGCTTCTCTCACCATCCGTTTAACAGGAAACACGGATTTAGATTTTGACGTGGCTTGTATCGAAGTTTTGTTTCAGGCTAAAACCGGTACAAAAAGCGGGAAAACAAAATATGTAAAACCCGGGAATTCTAATGTTTATGTCGCCATATGTTCTTAACAAATAGGAAGACTTCTGGATGTTGAAGAAATTTCGAGTTCAGACAAAGCCCATCGGCAGTGTGTATTAGTTATGAAATGTTGAGTGCAGGCAGGATAAAGCAACCAGAAACCAGATCCACAAAATGATCATTCTGTGTTGTTTGAAAGTTTGTCGGCCATCGTACAGTTGAAATATTGAAAGTCATTGCTATATTACTATTAAAACAGTTTCGCTGTTTTGTTTAAATTAGTGCTTCTGTTAGGATTTTCGTTCTGAAATATTTGGCGTTTATCCACACTTTGGTCAGTTCAACACTAAGGTTGTCAACAAGGCCAGTCCAAGAAGGGAAACATCTTTCAGTTAAAAATATCACAATATTTATAGTCTGGTATGTAAAATCCATACATTGTATTTCTTAGACACAAATATAAGGAAACGAGAAGCATTGTAGTAGAACTATAAACTCGTAGCTATAATAATTGGAAGGGTTTTTATATAACGTAAAAAATCTTACTAAAACCTGAAAAACATTATCATAATAACATAATCTTAGATTATCAAAACAAAAATAAATTGTGTTTGTCTCTTAAGCAAAACACTCTTCGATGCAACACAAACTAGACTGTTTAACATGGTACTGTTTTATTTACATTTTAATCGGTGTCGGTAACATAAATATAAGAAAGTTTTTGCATATTTAAACATTCTACGGGTTGTAACCAGAAATGCTTTCAAACATTTAAATGGTGCAATAAATTGCCAAGTATTGACATCCGGTATCCATTTTATAGATTTGATTTCTAAATAATTTGTGTCCTTATAGACGTGTTTGATCGCAAAACATTTTTAACGTGACGATTTTGAAGCTAGCAAATATTTGACAGGTGTCAGTAGTAAGTTTGTACTTCTTCATTAATACCTCAGAATAAAAACTCTGACTGCGTTCAATTTATCAAAAATCATTAACACAGTTGTTCCGTTTGTCGTGTAATTGCACCAATGATAAAGAAATCATTAACTTAGCACGTTATTCACAGGCCACATCCTCTTAAAATAGCGTCTGTGGTAGAAATTGTGGTTGCTCTAATTAGATTTTATTCTCACAGTTCACATCTTCCTATGACTTTGAACAGGATATACAGTAATGTCGTAATAGGGTTTCCATATGCAACAAAAAGATTATATTTTGTATAATTCAATTTCTATGTATTATCTTGCTGTTCTGTTGGTAAGCTTGGTATGCCAAAAAGACAGCCTAGGCGATCTAAATGACGTACCGGGAAAGGAATCTAATCTAGGTACGGAATGCGTTACAGTCAGTTCCAAATTACATAGGGGACCAGCAAAACAATTTCTAGTATTATGTAGTCAGCCAGATTCGTGTTTAGAATGAATAAATTCTACTGCTGACGACAGCCGAACGTGTGAAAAACAGAATTTCTATTTTCCGTGTATGCGAAGTAAGATTTGCATAGAAATGACCAATCCACATTGTACTTTTACAAGACTTGAAGCATCTTGTTTGGTTATTATCTACAGAAGTACTTACCAGCTGAACTTTTAATGATCTGCAGTGTCAAAATCATAAGTATCAAGCAGTGAAAATGTGAATGGTTTCGGTATCGTTTCTAATGGTAATTGCCCAATGACACAGAAGACGCACGCCGTATAATTCGTTTAGTGACAACAGTAATCATATGCTGCTTAAATAAAAACAGAGTTAAGTTGTGCATGTTATCTAGGATTCGAAAGAAAAAAAGCTCTGAATGTAACAAAGCAAACTGTTACGTTTACGTTTGGATTAAATACAGTACCGCAATCAGTATTTCACGACCACAACCGGGTATCTTGGAAATAAATCTGCATTAAATTAGTTTAACCGAGGACAAAAATAGCACTCGCCACATTTTAATAACTTTGTGTATTATCAATCGTAAACAGACTATTACAATAGTTGTTACATGGCCAAATGGAAACGATTTAGGAATCCTATAATGTTGAGCGATGCTTTATATGGATCAATTGCTGAGCGGAAAGTGATGAGGCTGTGGCCAGTCCATGTTAACTCCAGGTCTCTCTATATTGACTAGTCATAACAGGCCATTGCTTTTCACCAAAGGAAGAGATAGAAACCATTCCGTACCTATGCCTAATTTACGTTTGGAGTGTCCGTTTCTGCTGGGTACAGATTGGTGATATCAACAGTATGGTGTTTGTTATTATGATTTTGAAATCAGCTATGGTGATCTTAAATTGATTAAGGGGGTTTACTACTAACTCTAAACGATACATTTTTCAGGTTGTGCTTATTTTAACACATACCTAATATCTATGTGTGTTACATATTCGCCATTTATCTTCACAATTTACATGTTACATGTATTGCCTTTTCTCGAGATGCGCCTTTAGGTTATCCAGAACAATTCGAGATTCAGGTCTATGTAGAAACTTGTCTCTGAGAATTGATCTAGAACATGAAAACAACAAAACAAATTTATGGGTAATTTCTAGATAAAAAAGACACAATTGCACTGTTCCTGTGTCAGTGCTTACCGTAGAGAAAGACACGCAGCCTTTACCTGGATAAAAAATCGTTAGTTCTACCGTGAGCTTCTGTAGCCAGAGACCCGAGTTAGAATCCCAGTGGAGGCAAGCAAAATTTTCTTTCTCTACATTTATACAAAAATATATAATAGTTAATCATTATATGCTTATGCCATAGAAAGAAATGTCTGCTAGAAATAATTTCTACCCGTCTCATACATTTAAATTCATATTAATCTATCAGGTACATGTATTCATTTTTAGCATCTAGAATGTTCTGACTTTAGTTTTTATGACTCTAGATCTCTAATTTCAAAGTTTTTAACAAACAGTGGGATTTACCGAGATCAGATCAAAAGTCTCACAACTGTCATTTTCAGGTTACTTTTCCTGACAAGAGAGTACTGAGTGAATGACATAGCAGACATCGGCCAATGCTTTGCAAAACTCCACGACTCAAGTCAGTACCATTCCGAGAAAGGTGAGTGACATTGAAAAAGCTGTTTAAAGCAAGATTTCTCGATTTCGTAGCTTGACAAATCTTACTATAATGTAAAAGTAGGCATACCCGCAGCCATTGTGTCCTCAACCAGACGGTCTTCGGGTTAATTAACACAGACTTCCATCTCGTTTTTACGTTTACGGCTCATTCACACAGCGTAATAAATTGAGTTTCTAAATACTTTAAAAATCTTACATCCATAGATTATGGTCCATGATATATCAGAACAGACAATTAAGGGATTTTTGGAGAGCAACTTTACACACGTCCAATCTCCACTGTCATGTTCGGTCAATTTAAAAAAACATCAGGCTCTGAGAACTGTTCCTGACGGCTTTCCAATCGCTCAAAAGATTAACCGTATTCCGAGTCATTAAAATGCCATCCTTTGTAATACTTACCCAATGAAATTATGACGGGAGACAAAAGTAAACAAAACATTTTTTTATATTAGTTGAAACAAATACGGAATTGAGGGTATAAAATGAACGATATTTAAAAATAACTATGTGCTGTTTTCGACAGTCAATAGTAACAACGACGAGAGATATATTATGACTCATAGATAAGATGAATATATAAAATCTGGTAAATGTATCTACATTTGCATTTTGTCGTTATCTCAAATTGCTTGTCACATTTTTAACCTTGTTTCCCGTGAAATTAATAGATAGATTTGGGAATATTTATTGAGTTTTATATACGGGGCGACTGAAACAAGAGCTAGTATTTTTGGCCGCTGAGTTACTATACCATCAAACGGCTGAATTTAAGAGAAAAATAATTCCCCGGAATTACTTTTATGTTATTTAAGGCAGAAAGGTTTGTAGACACTGTGTTGTTTAAGTCATTTATCGCTATCATAACGAGATAAGATATTATTCAAACTGATATGATTTCAAGTACATTATTCATGCCTGTTAGCAATTAGCTATTCTAATGCAGACCCCAGTGTGATATCAACACTCAGCTTAGATTGACTGATATAATGGATGCTTCGATGGAAGCTATATAGAAGCGAAACGAAAAAGTCAAGATAATTGACCTTCACTATTTCACTGGGGTTACTTATCCATCCGGACACCGATTAGCCATTTCCATGTCGTCAATTATACACTTGAAATGCTGGTTAATTTAACCTGACCAGACCACTGGGACATGCATGAGAGTAGACCAGGAACTAATGCCCTCAAATATGAATGGTAGAAATTAACAGCAATCAACAGAATTCGAAGGTGGTGTGGCGCTAGTGTAGTACAGGGAGTCAGAATCGGGATGATAAGAAAACGTAATGGAAAATCAGTAATGCCTGATAACGAGGGTGTATCCACAAGGAATTGCTGATTGGAAAAGAACTTTACCATCGAGGCCCATAGGAATAGTTCTCAAGCGGACAGAATATTGGCACTGTGTACTGATGGTAGCTATGAGGTACAAGATACAATGTCAGTAGATAGCTTGCAATTGGGAATACTTATCACTTATCTGCAGCATGAGGAGTCTAACGAGATAATGTTTTGAGCTCATCTGGCACCCGTACACTCCAGCATGGCCTGGTTGAATGCCTTTTATACTTAGTTCAATGGGATAGTTTATATTTTGTGTGTAAGCCTAACTTTGACTGGTGGCTCTTTATTCGACATGACGCCTATTGTCAATGGATCCACACTACATACAACAGACATATATAATTATATCAGATATTATTTGTTTTATACCAAAACAAATAATAACAATACCAGAATAAAGTTATATATAACGTAAATCTAAGTGTCTCGACTTCTATATGCTTCTAAAACAAAATTAAAAAGCCAGAGATATATTTTTATTCTCCTAAACATCACGTTGAAATATATAGATGTACATTGGCTGATAAATCAAGCTCAGTCATAATTGGGTCATATAAAATAGAATGTGTACGACAGAGAAAATATTTATGAACCACTGCGAGTAGCTCTTTCCCATGATTACACCGAAAACGAAAAATGACAGTCTAATTTTTATTCAAAATGTAGGTATGATTATCAGGATATCTGTTAAACTCCTTTATAAATATTGTATATCGTGTCACTTTATATATTTCCAGATAAAAAATGTAAGCAAATCCCCACCTCGGACCTGTAACACGTTTAAATTGATGCACAGTATCTATCGACATTGCTCAGACCGAATAATTGCAGTTCTTACTGACAAATTATCAATGAGAATATGTTAAACCACTTTTAAAGCTGGGCACGCAAACTTAAATATCTTCGAGCTAAATGATTATGTACACAGGTCAAAAGTTCTTAAAAAAGATATACATGGTGTCAGAAGACGAAATAAGGTGTTTAATATATATAATCCGTTGTCGAGTTTATGTCGTTGTAAGGATAACATTTTGCTGTATGATAGATTGGCAGATGTAGCTTAGCCGGCCACTCGAAAACAACATATCGGTTTGTTCATGGCTCACAAAAGTCATCAGAATATATTGGTCGAAATACAATGTCGTTAAGATTGATGTAGACTGCTGTTCTGTACCTCGTCCACGATTGTTTTATAATCGTTGAAGCACGACTCTCAACAAAAAAGGGATATTCGTTCGTATCGACCAGTCTTAGTGTCCATTCTGAGCATTTATTTAGGCATTTAACAACTAGCTTTATGCAGACAGAGTGGTTTTAAGAATGACCGTACAATTACTTTTAACTATCACAGTGCTTGGGCCCAGTTACCTTATGTAAAACAACCTGCGTTTATATAGCTCCAAAAGTGACAGCTCGGCACCCGGCATAGATAATCCATCCCGCTGTTAGTAGTGTGTCCATTCGTTACACTCAGATCAAAACATTGCATCTACACTGAACATGCTCATTTGTATTATTTTGTTAGATATAGACATAGTTATAAAAAAACAACCGGGAAGTGTAAATGTTACCCGACATGTCAAAATTCTGGATCAGGTTCAGTGGAGAATGATTTGGAAATCTCTAATAGTCAGGTCACAGTATCAATAGCACTGATCTCAGTCACACAGTTTGTATCCTTGGGTACAGCATAAAGATGTTTAGAATGCCGACATGTGTCAATAGTTCAAAGCAGATTGAGTCATCAACCTTCCGCTAGAAAGTAACGAATGAAGTAGTGGTTGATAGATAACACCACGACGAAATCCCAGCTTATCTTGGAAGCTGGTTCTTCGCACTGTTTATTATTATCTAAGTCTGTAGATTGTGCTTTTTCACTACCAATCTAACAACGTTGGTGGGGTAATTTCTAAAAGTCTTATTAAAAGGTTTGAAGGTTTTGTACAGAAAACATAATGTGTAGAACAATATAGCTTAAACAAAATTAAACTTTTATATATCATATTGGGTAGAACCGTTTGCAAAAGTTGTTCAAACAAACACTGGGTAGGATGGTTGACAAAAAAAATTAATTAAAAAAGAATCAATCCATTGTCTTTCCACTGGTAAACTTAATTCATCATGTTTTTCGGTGGCTTTGGAGATCGCGGGGTGTATTTTTCTAGGTTCCATCACCGGTAACGCAAAGTCGTCATATTTATAGCGAATGCAACGGGCACTATAGACAACGTGTATGTGTATGATGGCAAATGGGTACCAAATTGAACAGTTTACAATACTGACAGTTAATAGAGCTTGCCTTCCGCCTCCGGTGGCGTAGGGTAATGGCGCACTGGGCTGTTTTTGAAATGGATTTGCACACGGCGTCCTATACAGGTCACGCCAAACGCGTGACGTTGTAATTAGTTCACAAGAAATGACACTTACTTTTTGTCAAGCTAAACACTTTATCGATCAAACGATTTGCACCGCTTATCTGCACGAAAGTACGAGTCAAACATAAATTGTGTTTGTGTCATCATGGTGCAAGGCACAAATTCGATCGAGGGGAGAAGACCTTCAGTTGTTTATTTTTAACGTTACTACTAACGCCAGAGACTTTGAGAACGACTGTCAAACTGTACTAAACTGCCTTGAGTAACGGGCCGAAGGCTTACAGTTTGTCTTTCAGGATTATGCCTCACGGGCCAGGTAGTGTGTCCGCATAGCTTTGGCAGGTCACGTATTTCAAACCAACCGACATTCTAGACCAGTCAGTCGGGCATGTGATTCGACTGAGTCGATCTGTTAAAGAATTCTACTGTCTGGTTAGTGTTAATTTACTAATTTTGCTTTTACAAAATAACGCTACCCATGTCCGTGGTAGTGTAGGATGATATGAAGAAGCAGCTCTAGCAGTGTTGTGGGTGCAACACACAGTGTGCATATGTTCATTATTTTTAACAGCATCATGAATTATCTACTTAGTACCAATATTAAATAAACAATGAAGAAAGGAAATCTACATGTCATGCATTTGTTATCTTGAGTACAAGCTTGTACCATGCTCCACTTGACACGGAATCAAGGACACCATGTGTTCTTTATTTTCATTTTATGCACATGTTTTGTCAGAAGTATATTCCACCTTCTTTACAGGTTTACGGAAGGTTCCAAATTGTAATGGAGAGTCTTGGACATTTTAAATATCTATACAGCGTCATCAAAAATAAAATTATATTCTGTATAGCCCGGAAGTTCATTAAAATTGTCAAGCGGAATTAAATACATTATCTTCTGTTTTTCTTAACTATTTAGCCCTGTTTATTCGGGTTGGATTCCCCACTTATGTATGCAAATTTTTCTTTCTCTACATCTATAAAAAATACAGTTACTAATATTTTGTAGATTCTCCTTTTATTTTAATGATACCCATGTCGCTAGTGTATACATTTTATTTTGAGGATACCCATATGTCACTACGGTATACAGTCTGGGTGAAACTATTTAGCTGGTATAAATATTGCAAAGAAGTTCTAATTTACAGTTAAAGTAACCATTTTGAGAGTGGTTAAGATTCTGTTTCCCATCAACACGGCCTATAATATTTTAGATTAGTTGCCACGTCTACCAACCTTAGAAGGTCACAAGCTCTCACACTTTGACAAACTATAGTGAAAATGCAGTAAAGATTTAATAATATTCAGTTATGTTATATTCAAATTAAATATTCAAAATGAATACCCCACCATCTGGCAAAGGGCAGAATGTTTGAAGCCTATATTTATTCTGTAATTCTTACCACTGGAGGAACATTATCTTTCCAACACAGTTAACACAAGCGATTTCACATTGTTTTGGTTGTGTTACTGTCACTTTGTAATGTTGGAATACACCGCCGTCATATAAGTGAAATACCATTGAACATGGCGTTAAACACCAATCAATCAATGAACAAAATAAATAATCAATAGTATATTGATAGGTATTTTAAATAATGCAATCACTTATCCTAAACAACAATGTAAATTTGAAATATTATGATGCTACTCCATGCAACAGTTATACTTTACTTAAACGTTAATTTTTAATTGGTTTATTGATTGATTGATCGGTGTTTAACGCTACGTTCAGCTGTTTTTTCAACTACGCTGTGGCGTGAACATTCAAATTATATTATTTTACATTTAACATTTTCAATACCTTATCATCCAAGGCGATTTACATCAAAAAGAGAATATAAAGTGAACTGAATAGAACAGATATAAGTGATACAAATTTTAAATAGGCATTGAAACATGCGAAGATGCACATCGATCCTCTTTAGGTACTTGATGACCACATGATACAGGGCGATCGGATAATTTTCCTTATCAGATGGTTCGTATCAGTATTCTCTGATTTCAGGACTATTTTCACCGCGTTCTCTACTGGGGAATCCCGATGACTGTATGGTAGAAAACACCAAAAGGTGAAACGAGTG
>JAVFBZ010013186.1:0-11917 GCA_032466195.1 Katharina tunicata | reverse complement strand
GATCTTAGTATCTAGATCGAAACGTCGCTTAACAATATATCCAGAAGTTGAAAATCCATCTCAGTCGTCATGTCTTTCCAAGGAAACGTCGCGGCATTCCAAGGAAACGTCACGGCATTCCAAGAACGCCATCTGTAGGTGAACTAAACTGATGCGGATTATTGTTTACCCATCAAATTCGGTGGGTCAAAAAAGGTGGTCTATTCTGATCAGATTTAGCCCACCTTTTTCTGCCGTGTAAACGCAAACCTAAATCTGATCCGGATCAGAGCCGGCTCAGGCCCACCAATTTTTGGCTGTGTAACCGCGGCTTATGTGAGAAGTTGCGATGTGTTGGCGGATTATTATTTGTTGGTTTGATTCTGGTTTTACGCCGCAATAATTGTTATTTGCTAATAAAACGGCGTGTCTGTCTATAATTGTCATCGATATCAATTAACGAATAATGAGGACATAGGGAGCTATCAATGCGAAAACGACGCAAAACCTCCAAATAGTCAGCTTCACGATACGTTAAAGTACAATTATACCATACCCCCAAGGCTGCTTTCATAACTCATAAGAGAGGGAGCGAAAATATACGCCTTCCCCAAAATAAGCTATTCTTATTACACATTCGTTGTCTGGCCTGGAGGGGATTTTGCTTTGTTATATAATTGTTTTTGATAAAGGCTATTAGTTTTCTATAATGATGATTATTTTGGTGATGTTATTCAGGAGGCTTTATTGTGGTGGTTGGCTCGGCTAACCCCTATTACAGAATGCCAGAGTTACATCGAGATGTTGCTGGAGACATGTACGCGTTAGAGACAGATAACGCATTGTCAAACGAGAGCTTCGGGATGGATATATGTACAAAGATACACCCGATGCCCTACCAGGCCTGATGTATCTATTGAAAAAAACTATAGGAGGCCGTCCTTCAGAACACGCCTGGACACAATGCACACAAATTGGCCAAATGTTTTCCGCCGCTGGAGAATAATAAAACATTACCTAGTCACTTCAACCGATGAACATGTACGTGGTTTTGCGAGACTAGTTTTTTTCTTTGTATATTTCTGAATCAACCTCGATTCTGTTAAATTGTTGGATGTAGTGAAGGCAATGTTTTAAGACTGGGGGTAGTACGTTCAATATAGACCACATCTTTGGCGCAAGTTTTTAGCATATAGAACCATCAATGTTCTTTGTATAGGGCATGTAAGTCACGTCATGTGATGAATGAGATTTCACGAGATTCATTCCAGTTCGGGTTGACAATCTAGATGATATTTGCACCACGGTCACCTGGCTTGTATGTGTTGGATAGTAAACAAAAAATGTACCATTTAAAAAATTGAATTTGTCCCTACCTCATTATATTACGGATATACACAGGTTCTATAATACATGTACAACGCCTAAATCACTCTGGCACCTCTCTACTCCAAACCCATTTTCCCCAAAACATCTATCGCCTTTACAACGTCCACATTTCAAGTATTCACACTAAATAAAAGTTACCAAACATTTCCCGATCTTGAGGCACAAAAAAATCTCATTCTATATTAATTCACCTGCAGTATACTTTTTAGTCACGTTTATGGTCAGGTTTATTGCCGGTTGTCAGAAAAACCCGTATCTAGCTGACGTCCCTGAGGATCTCCACGAAGCGGAAGCCGCCGCCAACACCACCGAATCAAGGAGCACTTTATCCCCAAATATAAGAAGGACAACGCAAGATTTTGTTATGCTTTTTTTAGCATGTGTCTCTTTGTTGTTATTAATAATGATATAAAAAGCGCACGTCATCGCATAACGCATTACACTATGAGACAATAATACCAATGAGTCGAGTCCTTGTGTCGGCAATTAAGTATAATCAACCATTGGCCAGATATTACATAAGGCCATATCTGTATTAAATGATACTATAATCGTTTTATTATTGGACACTAGACCCTATATAATGACAAAACAAACTCCCACTGTTCTAGCATGTGTTCTCCTGCAAATTTTGTAAGCCATCCAGGCGGAACCAACTTATTTAACTATACAAATATCTAAACAAAATCCGTTAAAATGGAAACTTTAACACACACCAATACAATACCAAAAAATAATCATGAAGGATTGTGGGGGAAAAACATTAATAAAGCTGTAAATATACAAAACATTTGACTCGATGACCATACTCTGTGTAATGCTACTCTGTCAACTTTAGGAAGTCGTTCTACATAGGACTACCTAGTATCGAAAATTGAAAAATCGTTTAAAACCTTCTATCTTTATTACAATAACTTTATTTCATAAATACAAACATTTAGGTCGATGTTAGTACATGACCAGTGATTAAATTCTGTGAGGTTTTGTTTCTTCGTGCATTCTATATTGAAAGTATAGGCAACATTTCACATATTGGGATTTACTCTCAACTTATATATCTTTTGATCTCATCATTCTATATATTTTTCACACATTTAAATTAGGAATGTGACAGGTTTTTATCCCTATCAAGGCCGTTTTCGGATACCATGTAACACATGGCCTTCTGTTGTTTTAGCTGTCAGTAGAACCGTGGCACGCTTCTTTCCGCTAAATTAAGTAACGTCTAAGACAATTTTTGAGTTCTAAAACAACTTTCAAATATCCTTTTGTTATTTTAAAGGTTAAGTTGAAATGCTATACAAAGTACAGTTATGGCCGTTTGATAAGATCTATGTACAGTTTTACAGACCCACTGACGTTTAGGTAAGCCCAGGTCAGAGGCCGAGGTGTACATGACAACTGTGTGTCTGTATTACTCGGTATAGGCCAACTTAATAGGCCTTAACTGTTTAACTATATGACGATCATTCAATTAGTATAACTTATCGGATGATATACGAGTAAAAAATCACTGCTTTTTGACAATCAATATTAAAAGCAAACGACATAATCGATAGCGCTCAAACCAGAGAAGTAAACAGAAGAGCTGTTAGTGATTGGTGGAAATTTAGGGAGCACGTTTATAGAAAGATTTATACACCTCGAGTTTAGAGTTTAAACTACGGGTTACACATTGACCACGTGATACATTTCAGGCAATGAATGATCTGAAAGAATTATATAAACATCAAGTCAAAGATTAATATTTCATGTTTAGAGTTCCCATTATTGAACTTTACAATGGTCTCATATGAGAGTATACAAATAAGATACATTTTCTTCGGACAGTAATATTTCCTTCACTGATCTATGTAATTAAGTTAAATATTTTTAAATATTAGACGGTTGGTCTGTGTTAAGGCAAGCTGGCAAAACTTATTAAATTACAGATTACTCGAAATTTAACTACTGTTTTATTTATATTATTCCCGTTATTCATGGTAACGGCAAAACGAAATAATTTTCAATTGTATGTAGTAAATGTAAGTGTTTGTCGGTGTAATGTTAAAATGTTATATAAACGAATCTGTCGAGATAAATTTGCACCTGTCATCACAGTATCGATGTTAACTACGTTTTGTCAGATACATGTCACTTTATAGCTTTTTAGATTTATAATAGATATAATGATCTTTTCTGACAAATTCTATTCCACATATGACGCATTTCGTTTTATTGAAGAACTGTCGCCTTGAGATCCTCTGCCAAATGTTTTTCCGGATGGCTTTTATAGTGATGAATCGTAAACCAATTTGAAAGATTGTCGGTGTTGAAAATCGTTTTAATAAATCAGTTGACATTTCTTTATCAATTCACAGATAGGGATACCTTAAAGAGGTAGGAAGTAAACAACAAAACAAAGTCCTAGTCAAATCACAGATCCTACGAAGTTGTTAAAAAAAACGGTATTGGATTTTTTGTACGATTTTTTTGTTTTCCATTGAAAGCCACTTAAACCGAACTACTGTACGTAAAATTGATGGTGGACTGTTTGTACCATGATTTAATAATGTATTTCTTGTAGGTAATATATCCCATGTAACACTCGCAATACAGAATAAAGTAAACTAATAAAATAAAGTTATATATCTGATGCAACATTTAATTATACATTTACTTCCTTGAAGTGGCCTCTGCAACAAATGTAGTATGAAAAGTCCACCATACATGTTACTTACAATAGTTCAATTAATGTCTTTTTCAGTGGAAAACGAGTAATCATACAAAAAATGTAATATCAGTTTTAGTAACAACTTGATATGGTCTATAATATGAATTATATATTTATTTATTATTTCCTTACCCGTTAAGGAATGACTTGATTCACCAAGAGGGCTTGATTATGTTATGGAAATTTTAAATGATTTCGTGATATTGATACGGCGTCAAGATCGGCAAATCTGCAAAATGTTATCACTCAGCCAAATATTGATTCAATTCTGCTCGGATGCAATGCACACGTAAGTCAATCGTCCAACGGTTACACGTATATATATTCTCTACTGAAAACGGCTACTCATTTCCATATATAGATTACGGTCGATTCGTATGATTCTGGGACATATTCTGATTAAATATCCAAGAAAAAATTATCGAGTTGTCCTCTGGAAAGACGATATCCAGGAATGTAAATGAGACCTTATCGGGACGTTTCCATATTAGTGATACAGGGTGTCACATCTGAAGTCATTATTATAAAGGATTATCGCTTCTTTGCACAATATGTCAGCTTCAATACTTCTCCCAGTGATAGACAGAGATAATTATGAATTGAGCATTCTACATACAGAGGGTTTAATGAAAGTCGATATGGACTTTTATCTAATAATTGATCGAAGATTTATACCCAAAACCGTTGATTTGTAGCAGCTTTATGCAACACAACGTCTATTAATTACCATAATATCAGGCAATGGCGAATGATGGGGGCCACATCTATGAAGTTGGTGGAACGTAGCTTTGTCTGAATTCGACGGTTTAGACCCGAACTGATTCGTGCCGGTTCACCGGAAATGGTAAGATTATTGATTCAGTCAAGAAGAAACTTTAAAATATCGATATAGAATCAGCGCCACAATGTTTGTTTGTTTAATTTAAGTTTTACACAGTTGTGGCGGTTATTTCAACTATATCACCGTGTGCCAGCCCAATAGATGGAGGAAACCACATTAAACAACACAGGCGACACACAAGACATCTCAGCACATTTATAGGACGAAAGCCAGGACACCACAAAAAATAGGCTTCCTCATATACTAAGGTCGAGTGCACCAGGGCACTGAAGGATCTCTCCAAAGACCCGCAATGAATCCGAAGTACTAATTGCGTGTAGTTTGAATACGAACAAAAACAGCCTTTATCCAAGTGGTGTTTGATTAAGATCAGTTAGGATTATTAAAGGTGCCACTACGGAGCTGGGTCATCCTTTGTATTGTTGATTCTCTGGTTTAGGACTTTTTTGTAATCGATCATCACCATAATTGTACGTGTATCTTTAAGTAGCTGTAAGCAGCTTCCAAGTGTACAGGTTAATCAATCAGCTTCAACTTAAGCTGGAGTACTTTATATAAGACTAGGCCTACTAGTCAGGGACCGTCTTTACAGAGGAGACATCTGTAGACATCATGCCAGCCAGATCAAAGCCCCAGCACCAAAACCGCTTGATCTCTATTCTCCAACTTTTAAGCGGTTACAATGCAGCTCGTCGAACAAACCCTAATTACACGTTGCAGGCACTTAATTTTGGCGGCCAGAGGAAGACATCCTATAAATTATTAATGATATTAACCCACCATCATAAATAGTTTCCATGGCAACAGACTTATGAGATTATATGGTTCCTTCTGGTGCAATTGTAAATACGAGTCCCACTTCTCAAACATTAAATTTACCATTTCTGCTAACATATTTTGTCAACATACGTCATGTTTGTCCAATTGCCTTTTGTACGGTATAATGTTCTTATAGAAATTAAAAATTAAAGTGTATAAAATCACTGATACTTATCTCGTTTTAATAACAATGGTCCCGAACGTTGAAACCATTCGCCTGATTTGAAATGTGACTGACCAGGACTTTACCTGGTGTAATTTAATTTTCTTTCATGTGTGCTTTGATTTTTGATTTTTTTTCCTGAGCTGGGTTCAATACATAATCTTTTAGACCCTGTACTAGATGACAGCTTCAGCCACATGATCGACTAAAGGGAGGCAACTTAAAAAGTATTACCAGGAAACGACGGCAGCACTCGCAAGAACGCGCTTCAAGGTTTTTCATGAAATTTAATTTAACTAAATTAACACTATAAGGTAAGATTGATAAAATATTCGGGTATGTTTTGGTTTTTTTGCCATAATTATGCCAGATACATTTTGTTTTTCTTCTTCTAAAAAGAACAAAATAACATTTGCTAAGTCCGGAATGACGTAATATGCTAGTTTAGACTGCTACTTCAATGTCTTACGTTTTTGTAAATGAGAATGTATCTAATCCAGTTGCTATCGAATAAGGGACATTTTTTTTACGAATCGTCATTTAATTGACTCAAATTGCCAAAGAGTGTGGTGATACCTTTTGATTTTCATTTTATCTTAGAAGAAATTATACAAAACGTGCTGGTCCTCTTAAGACCAACTGACAAAAACAAACTAATTGATGAAACCCCCATAGGATATCACAATGAGTTTAAATAATATATCTATCAATCGGTGTTTAAATCTAACCCAAAGAAAACAATTAGACAAAAATAAACAGACAGGCGGGGGAAAGTCGTAGAAAGTCAGAGACTAATCGTAGTCATAATTCTCAAATTTATGAAAATAAGAAGTAGCAGATCAGCATATGGAAGACTTTAATGAAATTTCAAGAGATTCTGTAGAGGGGTTTTGAAGTTATCTCGTAACAAATATATCTGACAGGCGTTTTTGTCAAAATTATTATAGCAGTAAAAATGAAAGATTTTTGAAGCCGTACGTTATGAAGATCTGGAATTTATAGTTTTCTGATTATGAACAACAAGCCAGGTATGCCATCCGGTGTGTCTTTGTACATATATCCATCGCGAAGCTCTCGTCTTATAACTCGTATCTTGTTCTCCATCTCTTACGCGTACATTTCTCCAGCGGCATCTCGATGTAACTCTGGCAATCTGTAATATGGGTTAGCCGAGCCAACCATCAGAATATATCCTCCTGAAAGACATAAACAAAATTAGAATTATCAATTTAAAAAAAAATGATAACGATTCATGTTGGATGAAAATTACAAAACGTGTCATGTGCAATCTGCTTGAGGCCTTATGGATAGGTTGCGTGTCATAATACTTATATTGACTTCATCGTTTGACAAAATTAAAGCAGGATTATAATCCATATACGTTATAATACACAAATACGAATTATATGTTTCGATTATCGGTCTCACAAGAACACGTTTTTAGTCAATAGTGCAGCAGATCGATTTTTGGAGCCACGGAATAAGAGAAACTCCGAACAGGGAAGTCAGTTGGCAAAGATAGTGTATTTCTCCTTTAGTATGCCCTCATCAAAAGTGTGCTTAAAGGATGATGGCATAATAAAACCGCACTATGCTAAGTAAACAAGGATTTGCTAAATAACACAATTCACGCCATTACCAGAAAGGTATTTGTCAATTCTCGCCAGATAGTGTACATCTCCGCGTTTTTGTGATCTCGTGCATGACCCGTCCAAAACCCCACAGAGAAGATTAACGAGTACGCGAGAATAAGAGGCATTACTACGAAATCATTTCAATCTCACGCCGTGTTCTTGTGATCTCCCGTCGCATTCTCGCGATCTCGTTTCTCACGTAGACTATAGGACACTTCATGCGAGGCACGAGAACTTCATAATCGGTTATTTCTCGCCATTTTGTGTCTAGCCTGTCCCGTAAGACGTTTTATAACATTTATAAATCTTCAGAAAGCAAGTACAAACGTCACGGTTGCTTTATCTTGATAAACAAAATAAGCCTTAACTAACAAAAAAAATCAGATCGGTCGTGACACTCAATTTATTTTGTTGATGTTGGAGAATTACCTAGTCCATTCCCTATTATTCTTCTTGTACTTTTAACATTGACATTTTTAGGCATTAAACGAAGTTTCAATACAAGAGCTAACTGTTATTTCCGAAGGCAGTATAATACTACACTATAAACATATTTCACCTTGTAAAAACATTAACATATACTATTATATTTTTATAAATATACAGAAAGAAAAATTTGCTTGCCTCCAACGGGATTGGAACTCGGATCTATGGCTACCAGGGCCAGCGCGATATTTATAAATGTAGAGAAAACAAATTTGCTTGCAAATATATAGCCATAACTCTGGTCAAACAAAACGGCATGTAAAGGGACTGTTTGTCTTTTCTGGAGGCTCATAGCGTCCACTCGCTATCTCGCTCCTCGCCATGCATAACCTTAACAGAAAAACGCGAGATTTAATAAGTAAATCTAGTGGATTTAAAATTTCTTCATTCGAAAGGCGAGATAGTGAGATTTAACAGTTAAACCTCGCGATCTCGCATTCTTGCTCCTTCAACGTTTACACTTTGAAGAAAAAAAGACAACAACTCAATCTTGTTGTGTAAAATCTTGTGGTTTGTATTTTAATAAGGATTGGGCAGAGACCAAGAACTTTTAAATCTCGCTATCTCGTTATTTCGCCTTTCAGATGAAGGATTTTACATATGAGATTACAAGATTTACATTGAAATCTTGCTTTCTTTCTATCTCTTTGTATGCATGGCGATAGAGAGACAGAGATCGCGAGTGGACGCTATGAGCTTCCATAGTCTTCCATAAGCTAAATAACCTGACACGTCGCCAGTATTACCCGGTTAAGTACATTGCCATTTTGGAAAACAAGAGAAGATAATCATAAGAGCTATATTCCAAACCAATAGTCATGTGTCTTACTAGGTTTAATAATCTGGACCATTTCACTGATTGCTCCGGGGAGAAGGTGATTGTGTGCAAACATGCCAATCGTGGTAACCACATCATACGTTCCTATGATGCAAAGAAATATTTTAAAACATGAGAATATATTTACATAATATTTGAGCATAATTAATTTGAATCCAGGTAAAGAAAGACAGTATTAGGGCTAATAAAATAGACTTCCGTAAGTTTACTGATATAGCTCTGTTCTAATGCATACTAGAATCTCAAGATGCATAGCCATTTTAAGAGGGAACTTTTCCTTCAAGCTATCAAACTATCCAATAACAGCATTCATGAGAAGTTTTGGGCTTTTGTTGTCAAACACTGCAAGACTGGTATCCTTAAGAAAAATATTTTCGTTTAAACCATGCAAAAAGCAGCAGGCATAAAAGGATCATTTTCTTTCAAACCATCCAAATAGCACCCAGTATGATTTATAACTAGTATATTTTCATTCTTGCCATCTAATAATGTCCGTATTCATCAGAAATGTCAATGAAAATCTGAAATATTGAGTCAAACTGAAGTTATAATTTTTCGGAATATCACTATGTGTGTGTAACATTTATAATGATTCGTCAGAAGAACCTTTTCTTTCCAAATATCCAAATGGCATTATTAATTAGAAGAATATCAAACCAAAATAATACCAGTTTAACATTTGAGTTTCAAACCACTTTTTGTCGACCCTCTCTCTATACGCACCACCACGGTCGTGTATATCTTACTTCAAACCTAAAAGACATTTTGCTCACTTTTTTACGAAGAAGTTGGATTTCATACACTCAGCCAGCGTCGCAAGATTCGCCGTCTGAGTGCGTTTCATCAAATAGTTCGATCTTGAAATTTATAATGCAATTGATAAGGATATTTTGTTCAGTGAGCAAATTTATCACTACTACAAAAACGTATTTCCCTGAGCATTCTCCTTCAATTATGCCAGACAGGCCAAGTCTGGTCTTATCTTAACTGCCATACATAATGAAATGTACTATTCTTTTTTTTTCTTCTTTAAATTATTTCTTTTGTTTAACTCAATTCAATTTTGATGGCAAAATTAAGAATTTAGTTAATATAAGTTTGCCATTTACTGATGTTTATACATTTAGTATGTCACCGTATACGCCTTGGGCTAAACGTGTATTTTAATTTAACTACATATGACTATAAAAAATTCAAACCATTTATTTCCATCCAGCAAATTGGAGGTGTAATCTGCAAGTGCAATCTGAAACACCCTTTTTATATTAATAAATATAAATAAGTAATATAAATGTCGAAACAAATATTTCACAGTGACAAACCTTCTTTGATATCTTAAGGTTCCCCACTTAAAAATTCACAGAAGTAATTCTTGTAGAGGTTTTTCTGTTTGGCGACATCAATCATTTCCTGTACTGGTTCTAAGCAATCCAGGTTCGTATACCCGCGCTATAAATTTGTAAAAATATAGAACAAATATTATTAATACAGCTGGTAACCTAATTATCTTGTGCGTTTTTTTAACTCGAAGTGTGAAACAAGCCCTTGGCACAGATCAACTGAAATTAGGTTTCACTGCAGCCTTATACGTGCCATTTGACGAAGACTTCAAAGCTTCTTATTTTCGTTCGTTTCGCGCATTTTCTGATTCTTCGAATCGACTGACGTATCTTGGGTGAAATCTAACTAGAGTGCATCTTTACTTTGTGTATTACAAATAACCCATGATTCCACATCTAATTCTAGTTCTCTGAGCCACCACTTTTTTCTCGCTTCTTCCTCAATCCGTTTTAGTGAGAGCTTCAGCGTTGATGTTTGCCTCGTTTCATACCTAGGGTTATTAGGCTCCTGTTAACACTCCTAATTGTTTTGAATGATACATATATAGAAGCAAGGAAACAGCTCTTGGAGTAAAAATGACATTATTTATATATCAAGTCAAGTCCCGAAAAAACGCACACAATCGCTCTAAGGACACAGCTAAATAAATAGGGCCTACAGCATGTTTTACTTAAGCAGGTGCGTTATGATGATGAAATGTCAGTTGATTTGACATGCTTTACTTTTATGTAATCAAGGATCACTATATCAATTTAAAAAAACAAAACATTGCTAATAAATCATATTTACATGTTTTATTTTTCAATGTTAGACCACTGTATGTTTCCTCATTTTTGTCATACTAGACTTCTTGCTGCGGAGTCTAATTGTTTATAATTAAGAAATAAATTGGCTAAAATTACTAAACCTTTTGCATTAATCTATAGTATATCTAATTTTCTTCCCGGTTAAAAAATATATAAAACACTATAAACCTCAATAGCACCATTTCCGGTTCCTGCTGCAACTTCAATTATTCTGACATCTGTGTAATTTGGAAAGAGTTTTTCCACTTCATCTGCTACCCATTTAGGTCCTTGTTGATTGCCATGAGATATGTCCTTCAAATGAGATGCACAATTGCAACATTCGACACAGAACATTGACGTTAGGTTTATTTGTTTATTTAATTGGGATTTTAAGTTGTATTTTTCGTGATTTCACTCATACATGAAAGCGTGCCAGCCCAATGGGTGAAGGAAACCACCTATAAAACCCTGGCAAACGACTAGGACTCAGAACAAGACCCCAGAACAAATCAGTTTCCTGATGCCTTTTAGCGCAAACAACACAGGAAACTGCTGCTGACCACCGACCATAAACGTGATGAAAGAGAATTGTAATCAGGAAATGTAACAAAAGCATTGACAAATTGTACTGTAACAGGTGTCTTAAATGTCAGAGAAATCTGCGACATTGTGGGAGAGAATCTACTTTATTGAATGTTATCTTTCCCAGCACAAAATAATAGCTTACGCTGGTGTGACAGGATCGAATTATATATCGAAATGATGAATATATTTTCGCCAAAAGGAACACTATAAGTTAAACCCTCTGGCTGGTTGGGTATACGGGTGGATATTTCCTCGAGAAGAATCAAATATGATTCTTGGAGAGGAAATATTCACCCGTATACCCAACCAGCCAGAGGGTGTAACGAATTTATCACCATGAA
>JAVFBZ010013176.1:0-10570 GCA_032466195.1 Katharina tunicata | reverse complement strand
AGAAGGATAATGACACAGTCAAGTAAAATGAATGTGAATATTATAACAGGTTATTGATGGTAATGAGTCATAAAGTAACATTCCACTAGTAGTATAAAGAAGGATAATGAGACAGTCGATGGTAGTTTTCTTGAAGGAAAATACAAAAATCACGTTTTTTTTTTATATATTTTTCTTATATTTTAAGTCACATACGCACGCAAAAATGGAATAAACAGATTCACATGAGCTATACACATTGTCTGTGAAGAAGTAATTCCACCACTATGTTAAGTGACAGTTTAAAAATAACAAAAACACTGAAACTAAATATTCTGCCAGTATGTTTAAATTAGGTTGTATCAATTTGCTGTCACATCTGTCTAGGCCACAGGATGTTGACAGAGGGATGAAAGGCTATGTTGATACCTATGAGGACAAATGGCTGACCCTATGTACGTTAAAATCTAATTAATGCACGAGTTGTGCTGGCTCTTTACCCATCGATGTATCTAATTTCAACATTGCTGTTTTAATTTATGAGCTAACTTCAAAATGTGTTATAACCTAGAGACTCAGCATTTGCTGTATTTACGAAGGTATAGCAGTGTTTATCGCAGCTGATAATTCTAGTGAATAAATCGCTCGGTGTGCTACTATACAGTGTTACAACACGTAGGTAATCAAGTTGTATACTACTGCATTTAACACCCATGTTAAACTAGTAGACCACGAAGCGTTTAGCTGTGTCATGCAATATACCAAAGCACCACAGAATGTAAATTAAGGGTGTTTTTCGGAAGACTGTATATACGGCAACTGAGATGTTTAGAGAAAGTCTGCTTTGTGACACCAAGGGGACAAATTGTCGTGTTCTTCGTTCACAACAGTTACTTCGTTTATACATTTGTTTTTATAGTGTTTAACTTCGTACTCAGGGGTGTTACACTTATAGGACGACTTTGTGTTGGCGGTGTATGGTAGAAAACCAGCCACCAGAAAACTTCGCTGATATACCTACTGTCGACAATGGGACTCGAAGCTATACCGGAAATAATAGGAAATAACCCACTCGTCGGGAGGCGAAGTTGTCCTTTAGAAATATATTTGTTACTCAGCCCTCAATCAAATCAACCACCTAGTGTGGCGATTGTAGAAATGGCGCAATAATGAAAAACGTCTGACCTGTAACCCGATATATCATACTAATATCTATACAGAGAATAAGTAAAATCAATAAATGCAAAGGGGTTGTTAGGATACTTTATTTATTTTCAGGACACCTCAGTACTAGGGCAACTTTTCCGGAAATATTTCAGGGTTAAATTTAAGCTCTCACTTGTATGACGGCTTTTAACTTCAGAATTTTATGAAAACAAAAGAAAGGGAAACACAAGAAGATAATTTAGGTTAGTTTGTGATCACATATATATTTGACAGATTGCAGGCATCCAATATCTAGACGAATCTTCTTCTGCCGAGCACACGACTCTAAGGAGGGGTATAACATAAAGGGTACTGCATCGTTAATTCTGCTAACCATTGTATATGGACATAATTTGTCTGAAATAAAACATTCTATTCTATTCTATTCTATAGCATGCTATAATGTTCAGGGTTAACTTTAGTTTTACTGGATATCGTGAGCCATCGATTTAAATATGTGTTCTATGTAATTACACGAAACAACTATTATATTCAGTTAACCGGAAGCATTTGGACGTTAATTGTTGATTATAATCGATTAGTAAAAATGGTTAGGAAAGATCCGACTTATTCATAAATGTTTGTCTGATTATAATTAGTGAATATGTGCACATAAGCTAGCTATAAGGGTCACTGAAAGGAATATTCGTAACACAGGCAAATATGAAGACTGCAGAAAGATATAATTTAATTAAGATTGATAATTCTGTGTCATCTGTTAATCTGATACACCATCAATATGTCAGGAGTACCGCAGTTTCAGTGAAAAATATTGTCCACAGTTAGATAGAATCCATTATGTTAGAAATACATCGAAGCTCGTAGAAATGACGCTAGATAACAAGACATGTTGCGCAACCGCTTCGAACGCGCCTTCGGAGTTTTGTCTTGCCACTGAGAACCGTGTGATTGAACAATGAAATTCTAAACGCATTTCTCTATACCGTATCTAAGTAAAAGGTTCGAATCTAGTGGGTGCGGAGATCGCAGAGTGGTCTCAATTTTTTTTAAATTACGAACAAGGTATCAGTGGACCGCGCAATATTAAACAATGGCCTACAAAACTGATGTCATTTCAAAGGCCTACTGTCATTTCGAAGGCCAACGTGTTGTATAAAATAACTTACCGAAACTGAATATGGGAAACTGGACCAGAATCCTAAAGAAAACAAACGCTTCTTCTTTTTTCATCATTTCGGTGACTTTCATTCAAGGTTTATCCGCGATGTTATAGCTTATCTACTGTCAGAGCTAAAATGCACGTCAGTCCCCTTCGCCTGATATAAGCTACCTGCGTACTATGTTTACATCCTACTTCTCCTGGCTTTAAGCTTTAGTCCGTTGTGATCGAGAATTTTGGAGTACGTTCGTTAGTTAAGCTAGTCTTACCTCAGTGTTTATATAACATTTAAATTGTGTCAAACTAAATAGCAGGACGGCAGGACGGACTGCTTCTCAGTACAACTTTAAGTGAATAAATTCAACGGATAAGCAAGTTTTAAGACACGGATGCTTTTGTCTATGTCATACGGGTGGGTAACGAAGCATGTTACATTTACAGGTAAACTTTGGAGAATACTGACATTGTTTTACATTTTAACTTAATTTTAAAGTAAATAATTTTACGAGTGAGCAGTTCTTAGAATAGCGAACAAGATGATATACAACTGAGCACGTCGATGTAAAACTTGATTCTTGTGCAATTGTCCAGAAAAGACGCACGTATAAGATCTCACTTGATTAGTCATAGTGTGCTCCTTACTAAGCGGAAATGTTGGATCAGTTTGTTAACAAATCGAGTGTTGAAGAGAATTGTTTGCACAACGAGAGAGCATGCTCAGTCGTGCTGGGTATAAGCTAGCTGTTTCAGTAAAGCGCATGTGACGTGGAGTACATGAAGTGAGTATCGTCATTGAACTGAAAATTTCTTCACCGATCCATTATACTACGCTCTATGGGTGAAATTAAATCAAAACACCTTGCCAATAAATCACACCATGTATAATGCTGTGCGCAGTTTCGCCCTTTGAATTTTACAAAGAGTTTATGATGATAAACCAAATTTGATAGCATTGACCGTGAAAAGTGTTAAATGTCATTGTCTTGTTTCTTGGTAGAGCTTAGCATTGGAATAATGCTTACCAAAATGTTGTTATGTGTAACTTAAAAGAGGTAATTCTTCAATGTCCCGTGATCACTACTCGACTTTTTACGTATTTATTTCCCACAAGATATTATTTTCATTTCAGTTCAAGTATTTCTAATTTTCTAATTCTAAGTATTTCTTCTGTATTCAAAGTTATCTGTGCTCAGTGGAAATATCTTAACTAAAGCATAAATTATATATAAGTAGGTATAGAAATAGTTACCTTCGGTTGATATAATAACCTACTACAGTGTAAGTAAATTGTATGTATACGTACATATTTATTAATCCTTAAAAGAGGGAAATGCACTTCAGAAAATAAACTCTGTATGAATTGTAGCCGTGTCAATGGACATAACGTATCGATTGTCCCTAATAACGCAAACACTTTAGCTGGCAGTTACAGCAAGACAGTATTAAGCTATATTAAAGAAAACCTTTTTTTTTTTTTTAAACTTGCTTTACAATAATCAAACACAATGTGATATGATTCTGCTACTCCAGACCCGATTATTACCATGGAGAGCTAGTATCTGTCAGATCTTATCGAGCATAAGTATTTTTTCCATAAATATTTCCATAGAGAAAGAAAAACTAGTGTCAGAACAATGGTTATTTACCAAAGCTACATGGCCAGGGTAAATGCAAATACTGCAACTAGTATTCTCATCAACTTATTATTATTGTCTTTTACATTGCAAGTCAAGATATCTTCAAGAAAACAGTTTGCTCTCAATTTTATTTTACACTACAAAGCCAGAACAAAATCTTTTAGAGTTGAGGCTCCACAATTACATGTATTTAATGCTCGCCCGAAGTCAACAAAACAGATTTCCAGTCTTAAATTATTTAAAACATCCTGTTATAAGTTTTACTTAACACAATTCAACGAAGATATAATGCATACTTAAATATCATATCCTATTTATTATATTTGTATATCTTAACTTTTTAAATTAACATTTGTATTTCTTAAATTGTACATATATTTATAAATTGTTTTAGTTTTCTTTGTTATATCCCCTCGACCCTCGTGAGAAAAGGCTTTATTGTCCTATGTGGCTATCAAGCTGAAATAAAGAATATTATTATTATTATCGGTAGTTCTACCGTTAGCCTCTGTAGCTCAGTCGGTTGGAGCGCTGGCCAGAGACCCGAGGTCGAATCCCGGTGGCGGCAAGCACAATTTTCTTTCTCTACATTTATACAAAAAATATATAAATCAGGTATCGAAATGTTCCCAAAAAATTACTGGGAACTGGTGACAGGTAACTTTCTTTTTGCACATATCGGTTGAACCAATATATCGGCACTTTACCTGATGTTAAATGCAAGTCATGTTTTTTTTTTCTCAATATAATAAAGCCAGGTTTCAAATAATACACTGCGATTATGTTTTGCATCACACATACTTGTTTATCTCTTGAACTCTACCGATATGAAGTTTTGTGAATCTACAAGTCCGAGTGAAAAGATTGTTTGTTTGATTGGTGTTTAACGTCGCCGAGTGAAAAGAGCATGGTCCGATCTCAAAGAGACTGTGGGGTCATGTATGCTGACATGCCAAACAAACATGAGTCTCCTTTTGACTGTCGCTGTTCAGTCCATTGTACACGAGTCCCGTAATTGAGCTTGGAAGAGCTGTTTTAGAACAGTTTGGGCTACAAAAAATTAATTTGTAGTTTCTCAGGCAATAACTTTTGAAAAAATAGGGCTTTTTCGTTTTTTTTTTTTCAATTCTATTTACGCATTTTCATTTGAACAACTTTCAGCTGTTGCATCGTACCCTCAAGAAAAGTTCTGCCTGACTTTGTTTAATATAAATGAAGGTATAATGTATTTTTCATGTTTCGGCGCCTTTAATCTTGGTTCCCAATCTTGGCCATTCAAATGCAGAGTGAAGGTTTGGCAAAGATATAATCATTGACAACTGCTCCGTGAAAAACTTAGATGGAACAGGGTAAATATATTACTTCAGATGTCGTGACATGCATGGAACTGTCTACAGGTTAACAATTTGGCTTTCTCTGCTTATAACAATTAAAGCATCATCTCCAAATAAAAACGGTTATATATCCTGTATTATTATATCAGAATAAACGCTAATGGAATAATACAATAAATGCAAATATTCGCCAGTTTAGTATTAATAGAAGGCCTAATGTGTCATGAAACATTATACATCTCATCACATTAATTTCCACGTTTTTCTTTATGGCGTGTTGTATATTCTCTATAATGATTTCCATCTATTAACATTTTGGATCCAGAAATGCTAGGGTTGGCCGATTCGTTGTATTCATCATTCAGCTAAGCCGTTTGAGCAGTGATAGTATGAAGCAAATGCCATGCAATACATACAGATAGATTGAAACAAAACAACTATGAATTTCAATGAAAATATTAAGAGCAACGTGTCGGAGAACCATCCCGAAGCGCCCTTACAATGGATATACCTCATACAATACGTAAAGCTTAAATCCTTAAACAACACTAACAAAAAAAGAAACGTTGATGTTGATAAATAAACATATTCTAATATATCAGATCCTTTTGTCTATTACAGACATTTCATTCATTCTTTCTAATGAACATGGCTTCACTTGTCCATTTGGTAAGATAAGTTTAAATCTAAAACTAAGGTCTACGCGTTGTCTAAAATCCTCTATTATACTAACTGAAAAATACATCTTTGTATCCTTCGTACGAACGAGCGGTACATTATGGCCTCAACACTGAGCGAAAAGTGTAGCTAACTGTTTACTTAAAACTGCATTAATTTAAGAAAAGCGAGCGAGTCAAAGCTAACCTGAAAATAATTTATATTTGTAACTTAAACAATGATGATTAGGTACAAGAATCCCATTTGTCAATTATCGCACGGGAACGTCATAATATCGCTAGGAATACGAGGGAGCGTGATAATTATCGCACGGGAGCGTCATAATATCATTAAGAATACGAGGGAGCGTGATAATTATCGCACGGGAACGTCATAATATCACTAGGAATACGAGGGAGCGTGGTAATTATCGCACGGGAACGTCATAATATCACTAGGAATACGAGGGATCGTTATAATTATCGCACGAGAACGTCATAATATCACTAGGAATACGAGGGAACGTGATAATTATCACCGGGGAACACCATTATACCGCGAGGGAATACGAGGGGGACGCTAAATCTAAATAACAAGACACAAAAGACGGCGCGTGCATTTAAAAAGTTTTCCTTTCACGTGATAAGTTAAAAAAGCATGCTCTTAGACATTGATTGAAGTCGGAGAGGAGAAACTTTGGCATTAGATTAGCATAACGAAGAAGAAGCATTCGGATTAAAATTATTAAGGATTAAGATATTTATCAAGACACAAATGATTTCATTCGAGAAAAGCATGAAAACATCAGAAAAGTCTCATCTGAAACATTCGATTTGTCCATAGAGTGGCACATTTATCATTCACAATACAAAGACGTAAACGGGAGGAGAACCGAGCTAATAACTTGGCCATATTTTAAATTGTCAAATGGGTCTAAGGCCCTAGGGAAAGAGTCGACCAAATATCGACAGCAGATTTGCTGATTTTAAAGTAGACGGTCTTAACAGGAGGGCAACACATAGTCAACCGTTTTATACAGCTATATACTGGCTATTAAACACTTTCATTCATCTACGTGTTTATCTTATGTGACAAGGCGCTATTGGGTGATCCTACATGGTATAGACTCATATAACCCGGCGTTTCAGTTCAACTGTTCGTAAAATATAAATCAATCTTGTATTTCAGAATTTTATAATGACGGTTACACGATGATTACAGTAAACAATATGGAAAAAATATAAACCCCTTTCAATTTATGTCCCAATAGCTGTCACATTTTAGACTTTTCGTCCATATACAGGGTATTAATAAATATCTAGGGTATTAATACATAGATATTTATATATTTGATTGATGTTAAATTTAGCGTCGAACTCAAGGTTATAACACTGATATGACGACTTTGATGGCCGGTGTATGGTGGAAAACCGGGACAAAAACGGGAGTAAACCGCGTGAAAACTATTCCGCCCACTCCGCAGCCAACGGAAAACATTTCTTGTATACACATGGTCCGAAGGGCGACTCGAACCTATAATGCGTACAAGGAATGAGACTCAGCAGGGCTCGACCAACTGAGCCACGACGAGGCCCAATGCATTATATGTAAAATACATAGATCCGCATCCTGTTGACTGCTCCTAAACTAGTATGCCAATACATACATACACAAATATTCACATTTAAAGCAGGATGTGAACCTCACATGAAACATGGGTCATTTAAATGACTAACGTAATGTACATTTGAGCCAGTAAGACCATCTATCTGTATATATTGTATCAATTTATATATTGCCTAACGTAAAATTACAATCTTTGGTCAGTCTCAATCCAAAAAAAAAGGCATAGATAAGAAACGTATACAAAAATTGTCGGTGTCCTTCTAAGTTACGAATGAGTTTAATACTATTAATAATGCTATATGTCAATATTTATATAAATTTTGTACTATTTCAATTTTTGCATAAAGATTACTTTAGCATGTTGAATACTTTTAAAGAAACACTATTATAATATTTAGAATATTTGCATTATTATATTTCAATATTTAAATTAGTTTAGTCCTAAAAAAGTGTAATAAAATTCATATGCATATCGATATTATGTATATATCAGGACTATTTTGAATTGTCATACAGACAGCAAAAGTAAGATTTATATATGGGCCATGTAATTATCGTTCGCTTCTACTTGGCTCCCTTCTACATCCTTGAAACTCTAGCCGTATGGTTGTAATAGCGGTCTTTCAGAACGGTATTTTCTTTTGCTTTGGTGCAGTTATGAGACGAGACAAGACAATTTTTTTATCGGAATATTTTAGCGGTCGAGGTTGCTGTCCTGGTAAAGTTATTAAAGAGTCTGGTCTTATTGGCACCTTTCCTTTCTGGTTTTCTAGTTGTTGCTATGCAAACTATGCTATGTCACGCTATGGATGACACTACTGTTCACGTGTGTGTGTACCTATCTTCTGAAGTCAGCATAGTCTAGTCCCGGGATGACTTGATGCGCAAATAAGGCATTACGATGCTAACATTATTTAGCTCGCACCTAAGAAAGACATTAGTTTGTGTTTCTTGGAGTTTTCTGGTAAGCGTGGAACACCGGGTTGCTATTTTTAAGATTGACATCAGCTAGGAGCAGTGCCTTTTATCATGTACATTGATTGTATACCGTGGCCACGAAGTACACTGACGATCCTCTGTATTCAGTAATAACCAAGCGGAATGTGCTTCAAAGAATCAAAAATTCTGTCAGGTAACACGCAACTTTAAACGTGATGGTGTCTAGTGAAGTGTAGCCAGATGGGCAATTTTGCACCAATTGGCAACCAGTTTGGTAATGTTCATAGGAAGTTGATGACAGATACAGAAGACAAAGTGCGGCCTTCAAAAGCTTTCATTTAGTTCGCTACAATTGTAAAGTAACTAGATTTAAACATAAAGGTTTACTGTGCTAGTTGCTTTCCATTCATGATATACGAATAACACCCGAAAGGAACATGTTATATATAGTAAGTCAACTGTTACTTGGCCACCTGGCTTGTAAGTGTTGGATTGAAAATAAAATATGTTATTAAAAATTTACCGTTTCGTGTGTTAATTATGTTCGCGACACACATACAATCGAGAAAAACGAAGAAATAAAAGTAAAGAATTCGGTTTTATTAAGAAAAATTGAATCTGTCCCTACCTCATTATATTATGGATATATAGGCCTACACAGGCTCTGATATATACACAACACCAAAATCACACAGACATCAGTCCACTCAAAACGCATTTTACAAAACCAAAAAAACGGCTTCTTCTATGTTCCTCACTGCATCGCTTTTACAACGTCCATATTTCAAGTATTCATAAAGTTTACCAAACATTTCCCGATCTTGTTGCACAAAATCAAATCACATCCTATACTAATTCACCTGCAAATCGATCATTAAGGCACGATTACTGAAAAGTTAACTACCGGTGGTCAGAAAACTAGCATTTAGACAACACGATGGTACAATTTACTATTTACTTTTATTATTGTTAATATTTCAAATATTATTGATTGTGTATTTAACCCTGTTTTGCTGATTTTCTTGATTCGGTCGTGTCAGTGAGATTGTTAGTGACGTAAGCTAAATGCGAGCCTTGTGACAACCGGTAGTAACCTTTTCAATAATCGTGCCGTAATGGTCGATTTGCAGGTGAATTAGTATAGAATGTGATTTTTTGTGCAACAAGAACGGGAAATGTTTGGTAAACTTTATGTAGTTTGAACACTTGAAATGTAGACGTTGTTAAGGCGATGCCATGAGGAAAATAGATGGAGACCTTTTTTTTGGAAAATGCGTTTGGAGTGAAGAGGTGTCCTTGTGATTTAGGCGTTGTGCTTCAGAACCCATGTATATCTACCTAATATCTATGTGTGTTACATGTTCGCCACATATTTATTTTCACAATATACATGTTACATGTATTGCCTATTCTCGAGATGCTATAGGTTATCCAGAACAACTCGAGATTCAGGTCTATGTAGAAACTGGTCTCTGAGAATTTATCTAGAACATGAGATTATTTATCGGCTTTAATTAGTCAATATCCCTGTGCCAGAGAGATTACTCTTTATAAAAATATAATATAAAGAGGTAGGGACACATTCAATTTTTCATAATAAAACAGATTTCTTTACTTTTTTTCTTCATTTTTCTCGATTATGTGTGTGTCGCAAGCCAATTGGCCGTGATTTCTACAACCAGTTTTATAAAATTAAAAATACAAAGTATGAATCGTTTCTGTTTGGTTTCTTTATAACCTGTGAATTTCTTTAACGCCAGGGTGATTTGTTATACACCCGGCAAATTATCTATTCAAACCCCCACGAATTGGTAGCTCCTTAATGGACCTAATGACCGCACCATACATCCTTGTGTAACCGTGGTGCACGGTATCTCTTCAACTGGTGTAACCAATGGAAATAACAGTATTGTGCAATACAATCCGCATTTCGCTGACAAAAACATCCTGTTCAATTAGGTGTTGGGACTAAAGAGACACGCCCTAGAGAAACAAGTGAATTAAAAAGCACATCCATTCGCGTTTGGTAGCCTTTAAATTTGTAAATAGTCTGCTGACATATAGGCCCAGCA
>JAVFBZ010013166.1:1807-11918 GCA_032466195.1 Katharina tunicata | reverse complement strand
GCTTACAATCTAACATTACATATCAGAATATTAAATAATTATGTTTCACGTTAAAGGTTTTGGACAGATGCATATATGTGAAAACATAAACTCAATTCAAAGTTAAAAAAAAAGTAAAGTCAAACCATACCTCATTGAGAAACTCTACTATCTGCTCAACATTTAGGCAGCTTTGGTTGCAGCTTCTGAAAAGAGATAGGTAGCCTAAGTTGTATTACCTACTAAGATGTAACTATAAATCCAGAAATTTGTAGTGCAAAAATTATTTATTTAGTTAGCATTTGGCCACAGCATTTTGCTGATACAATGATTGATTGATTGTTTGTTTGATATGTAACGTCGTGCTCAAGGGTATTTCACTTATATGACAGTGCTGTATTCCATCAATAGATGCTAAGTATGACAACATGAAAATAATCTGGAAACATGCTGCCCGTAGCTAGAGGGCTGCTGATACAATGAATGTGTTCAATCAATGTTGGTAACAGCATTGAAAATCTCATATTTGAAATATTACTTACATTGCATTAAAAAGTTCTTCAACATCTGTTCGTGGACAAATCTTATGGTATAATTCATAAAACTTCTCAAACGTAAAAGCACTTGGTTCGATTTCATCATTCTGAGAAATAAACAAAAGATGTAATTGCTTATTATTTTGATTCAAGTCATGTATCTGTGACTTTCATTGACACCATAAATTGCAACTAAAAATAGCCTGTTTTGCTATATTCATTAATCATTGTCAGAAAGATAAATTATAAGTCTATGCCAGGCTAAGACAATTTATAAGATTTTATTCATTCCAATTTAATTTATTTCATTGACATATGGTTATATGTTCATTTTTGTATTTAATACATCTATAAAAAAAATGTTACATTGTTTACAATTACAAACTTTAAGCAAATCAGTGAAAACACATTTACATTGCTAGCCTTGAAAAGACAGTTCTTGACAACCAGACCACTTTAACAGACCCAAGAAAGGGCTATTTGCTTACAAACATTAGCAATGTTCAAGCTTATTAGCTCAATCCCAAACCTACTGCAACAATTTACTTACCTTTCCACTTGGCAGACCCAGATCTTTCAGACATTGCATTATCATCTTCTCCGTTTTCCCCGATGCAAAAGTCCTTGTAATACTGATGAAAAACAGGCATATCATTATTTAAATAAGCAGACTAATCGTTAAGTGGTCAACCATAATAATTGATTCTAAACTGATCAGCTTGACAGGTAATTGCTCATTAATTTACTGTATATATCGATCTTTTTGTTTTTGAGTACAGGTTAGAGATAGATAATCGATCAAATGCAAGTATATTGACTATTTTATAACTCATATTTGCATCAAACTGCCATCTTACCACTGAAATATATAAACAAAATATCAAATTACAACACTTTATCTCTTAGATTGATGGCTTAGTCTGTCTTCCATTGGATACACCTAACATTAATGCATCTATCATTACCTTCTGACAGGGATCTTGCCACTGGTGTTCACATTGTATGACAAATTCATCCAACTGAAATTAGAAATAAATCCACATAGAAACCCAAATTTCAACAAAGATTGTGAAGGTCAAGATAATTTGCACGTCCATATTACCATTCTCTAAATCTCAATCCAATTTAATACATCAACTAATCCAGGGGTCTCTTAAGGAAGTTGGTCAGACCACACAGCATGGCTTGGTACAGTTTAAATTTAAGAAGAAACATCATCTTTAAAATACTATTAAAAAATGAAAAAAAATTGGCTTTAATGATTATGAAACAGTGTGTTTGTTTGAGTGAGTTGTACAGATGTTATTCCATTGTTTACAGGACACTTACTGTTTCTTCAGCTGTGTCATTGGACAGACATTGTTAGCTTTGAAATTCAGGGTTATTTTACGTAGTCCCTCAAACCATGCCTACAACAAAATATAAAATAAGAAAAATATAACTTATACATGTAAATGACAACTTTTATTTTTTTGGCATCACACAAATAGCTCTTACCATATTTAATGGTAGTTATTTGTGCTGCAATTGATACACACAAAGGAGAAGAAAATAAGATTGACTGGTTGGTTGGTGTTTGACAGGTTTTTCAACATTATATGATGCCAGTGTATTTCATCAATAAGCGATTCTTACACAACCAAATAATGGGAAGCCATTCACGCATAAGCTCCAATAGAACGATAATGTTCAGCATGAATCAATGTAAGCTCTAAGCATACGACTCTTAGCTGGAGGGCAGAGGAAAAGACCAAATAGTGTTATGAAATTCTGCTACAGCTTTTCAACAAGTGACCTCAAACCAAGCTTACAATTCGCCTTTCAACTATTTGCAAAACTGGGTATTTTACACTTTAATACACACATCCCTTAACATCACAACATTCTATAGGATAAAAAATTCTTTCAAACAATTACTGAAATAAGTATGCCGTAACACACTATAGGCAGCCTATAGGCAGACATGTGCCAATCTCAGTCCCAAACAACATCTTGCTACTTAGAATATTTGTACAGTGTACCTAATGTCATTCTGATTAGTGTCATATGAGCAGCTTTCAAGAAACTAAGCTTTTTCTTAGCCTAAAACTCAATCTCATGCTTTTAATTTTTCTTTTACAATTCTATTGATATGGTAATTTGTTTTATTATGAAGTGTAGGGGGGATACAGAAAAGGAATCTATGGCTGCTGTTGGAGCAGACCTCGGTTTTAATATGCCAAGGATAGTTTCTCAGTTATCTCTCTTGGGACAATAATCGCTGTATCAGTTGTT
The DNA here is from genome assembly GCA_032466195.1 of Katharina tunicata. Taxonomy (NCBI): domain Eukaryota; kingdom Metazoa; phylum Mollusca; class Polyplacophora; order Chitonida; family Mopaliidae; genus Katharina; species Katharina tunicata. Next base: position 9,129 of record JAVFBZ010013166.1, on the reverse strand, counting down.
AGTGTACACAGATTTGACATGTCATATTTGTTTGTCTAAGAATGTTTATTGAAGTTGAGTATGTCTGATCAGCTTCTTAACGCCTAAGAGAAAGAAAGAAAAAATATATGCTGTGTTCATTGCGACATGGCAACTAGATTGGTCAATCAACTAAACCACTTGGAAAAGTAATTAATTCGTTCCAGCAATAATCTAACCTCTCTACATTGGTGTTACGAGCCAAAGGCTATACCGAAAGGGCTTCAACTGAAATCACCCTTAGCCTCTGACACTGCAAAGAAAATACTCTACACAGCTTCTGAACTTCAGCTAAGTGAATGAATGAGACACCATTGCGAAACAAATCAATCCAGCAGAAATCCATATCTTCAACTCTTAATTTCTTTTAACCGTCTCGTCAACAAACCAACAGCACCAACCACCTCCTTAATCTCAGTTCTAAGAAAACTCTGCTCAGACCAACCCTCAAATCCAAAGGTCAACCGCCACCAACCAGCCTTCCAGATAAAAACTGCTAAACCTCTAAAGATAAACCTGTCCGAGTGGGGATTATACCTCATAACAGAAGAAAACAAAAAAATCAATATTTTTAGTCCCAGCAGACAAAGAATTAAAAAAAAAGTTATCATTGACACCAAAGACTTCCTTTGTCTTGTCAACAAAACTCTGATGGACCCGACTTCCCAAATAACCCTGATGAATGATCTATGCTATATTAAAACCTTGATAGCAGATTTGAAAGACGATGGTGAATAGCCTACAATCTCGAGCAGAGACTCATTAATCATCACCCCCGCCTATCTTACGCCCAAGCAAACATCAAGGTGGATATTAAACAAGCCTGGTAAGTCAATGTTAACTGTATGAAGCGCAGACACTGCTGGGGCTGCTTGGTATGCATCTCATTTTTTTAATAAAAGATTCCACAGATTTCTGTGAAAAGATCCATAAATTCCTGCCTTGTATCAAATGGGAATTCTATGTATATGGGAATTGTGTCTCGTCCAATTCCCATGTTAAGATATGCTCTTCAATGGTGGTAGTGTCAATTTTCACCCTCAGATTTAAAGTTCTCATCATCTTGACTGAGCCATGTTATATACAGACACTGAGCCAAAAAAACACCATGGAACCAACAGAAGGACAGAACTAACTCTTTTTTCACATCGGCAACGACCAGAAATTGAACTTTGAATCTTAACAGACTGATCCTGAAATAAGATCTGTCCATGATAAGTTGCCTTGTGACTGATCGACAGATAATATCGGTGGATCGACCAGATAGATGGGCAAATACTGGCAGACATGATATGCAGCAGTGAATCAATCCAGATCAGTATTGGATCAATTGAAACCACTTTGAAGGATCGCTTTTCTATAAGTGAACGTCCTTCACAAGGCCCTTGTTTTCATAACATCAGATGATGGTTGCCAAAGTCAAGTCCGTTAGTTAATCACATTTCTGAGCTGTGTTTTTCTACCAAATCTCTTCGAGAGGCATATAAATACAATTAGGGCTTTCTATTAGTACTTCTCCCAGCCAATACAAATATGATGCTCTAAACAGATCTAGATATATAATTCTTAATTATCTAAAAATGTTTACAAAGAGGTACTATTAGAATAACCCAAACAGGGACATTTTGAATTATTATATGTGTCTTTTAGAAAGTGACCATTAATATTGTTTCTGTGATAATGTGATAACCAATCTTAGATTCAGATAGTCCAACGGTAGAGTAGCTCATAAGAATTATAAACTTCTTAGACTGTCAGTATGTTGCCAGTCGGCTGTTTATTTTGGCATCATCAACAAGGTGATTGACAAATGAAATGCTAAAACATTGAGATCAAATTATTTATTTATTTTCTGAACTTACACTACTTATGTTATACGTTGAACATTACTATAAGTGGAAATCAATCGGTCTAACACAGTTATTAACTTTCTTGAAGGAATTTAACCCATGACCCCCAAAGCCAGGTATTAAATCAACAGAAGTAAACACTGGCCATTAAACATCAGCAGTAAGCAAGCAAGTCCTTCAAATAACCATTTAACCATCGTGTTCTTAGGCTGACTTACCTTTGCTGTTTCGGGGTCAGGGGTGATGAAGAAGGTATAGCTGATATTTACAAGATCCTTTCCACTGCATACTGTAACAGTCCGAGATTCCACAGAAGTAGAGGACTTCCCTTCCAGCTCCACCAAGATTTTGGGGTCCTGTCAGAGAAATATCAACAATTAACACAAACGGCATTGAATAATTGCACGGGTTAAATTACATCTTATTTCTCAACTTATATAAATACAAATGAATTAACTCAATTGTAAGGTTGAATAATCATTTTGTACTTGTAACTATGTAAACTACGCATACAAGATGACAACCAGTTCCAAAAAATAAGTTTTAGTTGTAAATCAGTCAATATTGTATCATTTGTATGTATTAAAGATGACAACCAGATCCCCAAAATATAAACAATTTACATACTTGTGCAAAATATAATGACCAGTTGCCAAAGCCTGCTGCACACGAAATGTTTCGTTTAAATACTGACACAGCTACTCGTAGAGAGATGTTCTCAAATTGACACACTCAAATAAATCCCATTAACATATTACCCACACATGGAGAAAAATTTGACAAATTACCATGATTGCTTCAGGAAATGAACAGGCAATTTTTTTTCGTTTGTGGTTGAAGTAAATTAATACTCAAGTTTTTTTCAGACACATAACTATGAGGGTTTTGTTACTTTAAAGTTAGTAAACTGTTAACTCTTTAAAATAGCTAAGTTTAAGACAGTTTATCTGACACATACTGTAAATCACCTATAATTTCAACCATGAACAACTATCACCTTTTTTCAAGTTGTGTACCGATAAGTATTATAGCAAGTAAAGAAGTAAATATATGTACACTTTCAAATCATGACTCTCCAGAAGTTGAACATTGTAATCTAACTCCCAGATATTAATTAAAATTCCAAAGGAGTAATATTGTGTGTTTAGGTGATTTAGAGTACATTGTAGGTGTGGTTGATCTCGCCCTATTTTCTAAGCATCAAATAAGAAAAGAAATGTTCATTTTCAAGGTTTTATGTCTGAATCAGCCATGAAGTGATTCCATTACCCAGTGATTATGGAGACTAGCTCTCTGGTACTGTATAATCATATGGGTCTACCAGCTGTTTCCAAAATACAGGACTTAATCATACCGTGAAACTTCTTTGAGTTTGGACGGAAAAATAGGCTTTACCGGTAGGTGGTCTCTTACAGTGAGAGTTAAATTGGCTGTTGTTGTTGTTGTAATAATCTTTAATACACATGTCATTCTCCCCAAAAGCAAAGGTGATTTGGGGTAATCCTGTTCAGATTAAAAATGATCAAAGCACCGGCACAGCACGTGGTAAATTACTTCAATTAACTTACAGACAATAAACAGCTTACAGTCTGACATGTATAAACCAGTGACTGTGTTACTTAGAGCCTAACTGCAACGTTAGTCACTGTGAGCAGTTTGACGATTTTATGATTTTTCGTAGTTATTACGTAGGTTACGCTGTCTTCTATTGAACTGATGCAATGCTCAACCCCTACTCTAAGCAACTGTCGATATAATTAGGAAAGAAAAAAAATAAGACGACCATTTACCAAATGAAACACACAATTGACAACCAGATTGCCGAAACTAAAACTGGTGATGAAAATCGGCTTTGGAGATGAATGAGCTATTAAATGTTCTATCCTTGTGATGATTGTTTTTCTTCTATCCTTGTGTTGTTACGTGTTTATTTTGGTGGAAGTAGGCAAATTTTTATTTCTGTTAATAAATATAATACAGCTAAGCTATCGGTTCCCTGCTGGGTAATCTGTTTAGCGTGTCAAAACACTCATTACACCCTCCCACTCTCGCGGTACTTAAGATGTTCAAACAGCCACTGGTCATATATGTTCATAGTGGGGGTAATACATTCCAGCCACTGTACAAACTATTAGAGTGTCCGAACACTAAGGAGTTTCACGGTAAACTGTTTTTAGCTCTATTCAGATGTGGATTTAAATGTCATTCAGATACTTCTTCTGAAATAAATTTATCTGCTGTCTTATATTTATAAAATTATGAAAATTGTTAATATTGTTTACATTGGTTTATTCACTTGTTAATCATAAATGTAATATATTTTTAAAACACTGTATGTTTGTTTAAATGCTAATACTATTTATTTCTTTCATATATGCTTTATTATTCATTAAGAATTTATATAATTGTTATTAATAATTATTTTTATATACACTGTCAGAAGGTTATAAGGGAAGAGCAAATTGCTTAAATTTGCATGAGTTTACCCTCTGTAAATAAAGACTTCAACTCAATCCAATATATCTATATGACATACAGCTGTATTTTTGTTTTGTGAGTGAATGCTAATAAGAGATATAAATTCTAAAGTTTTGTATTTAATGTGTATGAAGGTGTGTTAGCCCACTGAGAGAAGAAACCGCCTTTGCAACATGTCCTCTGGCTAAGGGACATATGTTTCCAAATATTTGGCACTGGCGAACATTATCTTTCCAACAGCAAAAACACTTAATTGACTACACAGTTTATGGTTGTGTTAAGAGACGCTGTCAACTGTTGGAATACAGCGCTGTCATATAAGTGAAATACCCTAGAGCACGGCGTTAAGCATCAATCAATCAATAAATCAGCATTGACAGACCACCAAGGGCTAGATACAAGACAATCGCAGGATATATAACAAACATAGTATAAAGTGAACATTTCTTATAATTTAACGCATTAATACAAATCAGGGTCCTGCTGCATACTAACATTTAACACTTCAGTCTCTCCATCATGCTAAGTTTGATGGAAAATCAAGTACAGAGGGTAAGAATATCACACAGTATAAATTTTGAGAAAATCAGTCAAGTGTCGAACAGGTGGTGCTAAGTGTGTGAGTAACAGTAAATGTTTGTTCAAGTCACTTATCATCAATAGGAAACATTGATAAACAAATGGAAATTAGAGTGTTGTAAACAGTAAGGAAAAAAGTGTGTTGCTTTGTAAGCCTGATCGACAAATGGACAAACAGATACACATGTTATTATCTGCACGTGCAGCACTGTTTCCCAACTAGTAGATAAAATTGCTGATATTACATGTTAAATTTAGTAAAATGATACTGACACAAGTTATGATGGTACCAAAGCCAGACAAAAATCACCTGAGTACAGTAAAACTATTATCAGTTTACTGAAACATTATTATTTGAATAAACTTGTACGGTAACTTTTCTTTTATGTAAAGACTGTTAAAAAGACACTGATCCAATAAATATCATTCACAAAATAATACATTGATATGATTGTGTTAACAAAATGTACAGACAATCTCAAGACAGTATCTTTTTAAAGTAAACATAAGTTAAATATTATCACAAAAAGTAACAGTCGTATTCCCTGAAGTGACACCAAGCTTAATATAGAGTTAAACCGCTTGATGTTTATAATGTCAATGTTATGTGAAAGGCATCAACAATATCCTGATTAACACAGTCATTCAGTGTATTAAGAAAATTGGTTTTAGTCTACAGTGATGCTTTTAAACCTGATTTCAGAATTGCTGAGAAACTGTTTGTCAATAAATCCAGACATTGAAAATAAGAGTCCTGCTATGGTAAGTTAGAAAGTAGCTCTAAATAACTTATAAACTTTAAAGTAAAGTAAATTCAATTTCACACGTTGACAAATGTAACTGTTAGGGTACGATGCCAAAATGTAAGGGAAAAAGTATATCTGTTCAAATGTATGATATGTAAGATGCAGTTCATCATAAGTGGACAGTATATCTCAGTGACCAGGACATTTGTTAACAGTTAGTTGGTCATATGGTTAACATGTTCATGTTCAGAATAATAGGTGGCAAAACACTGTTAGCAGAAGTGACACTTTAGTGTGTGGAATGTTATCGCTATTTCATAAATTCACACTAGCACCTGTAACTGCCATATCAAACTGTTCGGAGTCAGTGTGATACATACACTTTAGGCATTGTGTAAAAGGAATTCGGCTTTTAACATGTTTTATTAATAAACATACCCTTAACAGACATATTTCTTGATTGTGTCTAGGTTAGGAACACTATGCATAAATACTTCTTGAAATCAAATGAAACTGTAGACATAACTCAATAAATTGCTTAGAGATTCACCCTCTTCTCAAATTTTGCTATTATTTGACAAATAAACAAGTTAAGTGATGTCTAATTTTAAAAAATCTATCACTGAAATCTGTGCAGTCACTGCTACCTTCCCCTCACATTATGGTCATAGCACCTGGGAAACAGAACTCAGACATGTATGTATTCTGGACAATACATAATTGATCTAAATGTGCTGAAGACAAAGTACAGTTGCCTTGACAGAGCTTTGTGACGGGGAATAAGTTTCAAAGGCCTAATTATCTTCCTAGACAGCCTCAGGATATGAGCACTCTGTTTGTTGGCTGTGACAAAGTTTTAAAAAGTCTTCGATAACCTGATAATGAAGTGTGGGTTAAAATGAATTGACAATTATCAAAGGTGAAAATACAGCACAGTTACAAATCAATCACTATGTAACACAATATCTAACAAATAATCTTATTCCAGTGTCTCGATCTCGTCTTTTCACTAGTAAATCAGTTGCACTAAGACACTTTCTTTTCAGACATGGCCTAAGGGTGTCATCAGGACATTAAGGGTTCATGGCGGGACTTTAATTCTTGTATCTAAAAGGATATATAAATGAAGCCATATTCCGACCCCTGTAACGAATAAGTCTATCAGTACAAGGTTCTTGACCTGGATGAAATTAAGGGCTGGTGATAAGTCAGTATCAAATATATTGTGACTAACGGATCAAACTTTGGTGACCAGTGTGCCTAAATAGACTTTCACAGTATTTTTATATTTGAAAACAACTGTTCAAAAATTGTTCATCATCATTTTAACCCTATCCCACACCAAACATTTCATCTGTTTACACTTTATCGAACTGCTCAAACAGAAGGGTTTCCTCATTTTAAGAATACAGTAAAGTATAGCAAAGTTACGACTCCAACCAAAGATACACATGGATTCACGATTCAATATATCGGTTTATTTTAAAACCTTTATAAAAAATTACAAAATAACTGTACAGAAGGTGTATATTTATGCCAGAGAGATGTACGTACGAATATGAATACGATATCACAATTACATAATTGATGTGTCAAAAATACAATAATTAAAACAGTTGACGTTTTGAGAGGGGTGTCTAAGATTTTCAAA
>JAVFBZ010013155.1:0-11918 GCA_032466195.1 Katharina tunicata | reverse complement strand
AATATTTAATTAATTTCCAAAAGTTTAAGGTCCGCTTTTGTGATTTTTTAAAATTAAATCAAACAAATGATAAACACTGATTGTTTTTTTGTGAGTTTTTTTCAAAATTAGATTTCAACAAGGTGGAGTGAATTAAGTTTTACGTTAAAGTTAACTGTGTCACATTTTGTTTCAAATTTTACTTACCACACACAATAATTGACGATTAATCATTATATTGTCTAAATTATATGAAGATTTAGTGATGACTTGGATTCTGTGATTAATAAGATTAAAGGCAGCAAGGATTGATTGGAGTTAATATCGTGGTCATTGGTATTTTATCTTGTTTTTTGGCGGTGTTTGCAATAGCAGACAGCTTCTCTAGCACAACCGAACAATGTGGAGTCACGTTACGCGTGAGCTCTTGTGGGAAGACAAAGTTCCTCCAGTGCTAAGTATGACTGCCTGGATGTTTGCTCGAAACATACTTGCCATAGCTCAATGAACACGAAGTAAGAATATAATACGTTTAATGGTATGTTAGAATTGCCTGGAACCAGAAAGTTTGGTACACTTTTGGGTAAATTAGACACTTTTTAACATTTCAATGTTGGGATTCATCAGCCAATCAAAACATACATATACAACTTTTTATATATACAAGGAATTACCCGGTACATGATAGGTTTAATTTATAATGGCATTTTTTTCTGCTTAGTGGAAAACTTAATCTCAGCCAATTAAAGCAACACTTTCTAGGGCAATAAATGTAATGGACCAATCAAACCGCCACAAATTAGGGGAATGCCACTTAAACCGTTACTAACAAGTGCACGACATGGACAGGCTTCATGGATACAATTTTGTATGCCGGTGATTAAACGGTCTTAGGATGGAGACCGAAACGTCGCCGTCATACACACCAGAAGTTGATATCCATATAATTATGTGTTTGTTATTATTAACAATATTAACAACAGCTACGTTAAGTTGTCTTGTATTTGAGGTTCAATGGCTTTCTTGATTGCCATATAAATTTGAAAGATGTGCCAAAATCCTCCAAAGAATCAATTACAAAAATCGCCTGGCTATTGTTTTATAATTGACCCTTCGCCAATCAGATTTGATACCAGTCAAAGAACCCCACTGACCGAGCGATAAAGAAGCCCCATATACATTGTGTAGTTGATTTAAAATATCCAAGAACTTTATGGGACTAACAGATCAATCCCATATTCCGTTAAAATATTTTTGCCTGTAAACGAGGCTCAAGGTCAGTTGAAATGAATGAATGATAAAATCTGAAATTGCGCTCGTGTTACTGTCATTCGTTTTTGACCAAATATTGTTCTAGCTCTTAATAAGTGTTTAAAATATTCAAGATTTTTTCAGACTTATACATTGCTTTCATCAAGCGATGCCAATGTGACTCAGGGCAATTGATATTTCATGGATGCGAACCAATCAGAACGGTTATCGTGACACTGCTATATGTTTATTTGTTTTTTGGCAGTTGTTGTACTTCCGCCTTTATCATATATAAAGTCCACAAGAGGATTTCTTATTTCCCATTAGGTGCTTTGTAAAAAGTCCCTTGATGGGTTTGTGTTGATTCAGTCTTTGGTTGTTCTTCCCAATGCCATTAGTAATATCCTGTGGATTGTATTTGTGTGTTCCACAAATTCACGAAAAAGAACAAATGCGTATTGGTCACGTTTATATGGAAAGCACTTTCTAAACTTGCCTAAGCATTAATGTTAGCCACTAACAAACGCAAATAAGCTTTAATATGCCATTTTTACATAAACTTATCCATTTTCCCTGTGTGATAGTCGGCAGATGATATTTGTTACGTTTAAATGTTTACTAGCTCAGTCCGAGAGAATTATGTCTGCATGTGTGTTGCAAGTATCTTCTTGTGGTCACGACCCAGGCAACTTACTGTTTGACAATTAAGAAGATCAGTTTTAGAGGCAAATATTGAATTCCATACAAATAATTTTACCCCTGGATTCTGAAATAAACATGTTTTTTCAAAAACCCATATCATGCTGACCAGTTATTCAACTCGTATGTCATACAGCTGTCTATAACAAAACGTAAACGTTTTATTTGATTGCAGTCAATTCCATCGACTATACTGATTGTTGTACCAGCTGACTGTCACGTGGATTTGCTCTATTTGTTCAGTGTCCTGAGAGAAGAAGCTTTCAGTCAAGTCAATATTTGAACAGTCTACCCCATCGGTTCGGAGCTATTAGTATTGGGCTAGAAAATCCGCCATTAAATTTTCTCAACATTTAGTAATAAAATGTGGCAGCGATCGTCCATGTTTTATTATTATAAATAACAATCCTGTCTTTAGTTGTTCACTTTGTCTACTTTTTATATTGACTTAACAATCAGCAACCTTTACTTGGATCTGATTATTTGAACACCGAAATTAACAACGTTTATGTTGACACCAAAGTAGTCAAATCCGAATATATGATAGAAAAACTAAAAGGTTTCCAAACGAACCTTTCTACACAGCTTTAACAAATTTACAGTAATTTTAAATTCCCATCGATAATATTGGCAGTATATACGACACCAAAGTACAGAATGTATCATTTGTTGGGTTACTTTTGATTGTATGGTTCTTGTTTTGAATGGTACTCAATTAAGATTGTTTCCCATTTATTACTTTTGTGAATCGATTGTGCTGCGGCGGGGGATGGATTGGAGCTTCCTGTGCCCTGGTGCACTCTGGTCAAAGCGGTAGTCGAGTTTTTATTTATGCAAATGTATTGTGGTGTCTTATGTGTGCCAGCTTCGTTTAGGGTGGATTCCTAACTAATACGTTTTTGGAGCAAAGGTTGAAATTAGGCATGACACAGATATTACAACTTTCTGGTCTGATTTCGTGTATATAATATCTTGAACAGAACTGACCGATATTCTCAACAGTGAATTTTTTCTTGATACAGACACGGGGTCGCGAACAGATATACTCATTAGATCGAATTTCCTAACATGATGCACGTTGTGTTTGGCAAAGCAAGCAGCCTGAAGCAGTTTACATTACAGTTGGGATGGCAACGAGAGAGGGTTTTAGCCTTCCTCGTTTTCATATTAACCAAGATTTAATTTCTCATAAAATTAGAATGATTCAAATGATTGTTACTTTTGTCTGTAAAATGAGCTCACATTTCATTACCATTTGTCTGACTCAGAAATACGTTTTTCATGCATTGGTTGAGGCTTTCTGTCACTGAACAAACATCGAGTGTCGAACAGAGGACAACTAACACCTGTTATAATGCTTCACATGTACCAAGTCCATAATCAATATTTTCATTTTATAAACTACGGCATGATCAGAGGACTGTTACTTGTACTATATGCTATATTGATACCTGGAGCGCGCAGGGGAATGACGACACAGCGACCAAATCTGACAGTTATTAAGGGGTTCTTTACCTAAATTTGACGAGAAGATAGAAGCATGGTTGTTATTTTTGACAGGCATTAATCTTCTTGGTCATAAGGTTCATATCAATTAAGGCAACCATAGGTTCCAGGGACCGTTTCAATGAGCAGATTCTGTTTTTACTTTGTTGGTTGAATATTCGTATCCATTGATAAGTCCTTGATAGAGTGTGACAAACATGAACAAAAGATTTCCCAAATGTAACACTTTTTAAATTAAACCACTCAAAACATTTGAATAGACTTGCCATTGGCCTGACCAAATCCTGCAGGAAATCTCGCCAGTCGCAGCGAAATAACAATTTTATAATCTGCACTTAATTGCGTCATTAGGCATTCGTGATAAATGAATTTTATAATAGATGTCAGTTCCCAGGGAAAACCACATTATTAATGGCTGACTTTATAGGTCTACTCACGTCCACGTATCCTTAATTAAACCCAGGCGATGTCAAATAGATAACACATAGGCGTGTAATGTGATTAGTTATAATGCAAATCTGATCTATATTTTAAAAAAAGTGATTTGCTGAAGAGAGTTGACAAAATAATAGATATAATCCTATAGGGTTAAGCAGATAAGACAAAAAATCTCTTTTGCGTTAGCATACTTTTTTGTACTTTTTGTATTTGTAAGGTAAAGTAAGCTGGCGAGATTGAACCGTAATTGATATAACATCTTATTTTCAAATTTCAAGGTGAGCCAGTTATATTGACGTCCAAACGCATAGTGTTATTGCCTGTTTAAATACGTTACAATTAAGCCTGGGAACGTAAGTTAAATTTCTTATAGTTTCGTTCAGGTGCAGGATCAGAGAAGGATTGACAGGGATATCCATTGACTGCATCAATTTCATTGATATTTAACATAAAGGTGAAAATGTCTCGCACGACATGAAATAAGTCACAAACATTCACACTGTGGTTCCAGACTATATTTCGAACTTCGTTATTGAATCTTCTGCGAAACTGGATCCCAAATGGAAACGTTATCCTGTTTTTCTTTTACCTACTTCATGCCGCAAATATTCACGCAAACAGAGACGGCCCAACAAGGTGAAAACTAGTCTAGATTCGTATACCCTTATTGTATAACCCGAACTACTGAACAACGTACAACCTGAAGCCCTTTGAGGTCAAGGTCGTATTCCAACTTTACCTTTTCGTAAGGCAGGAAATTTTGATCTGGAAACGTTTACGAAAATCGTGCAAATAATATGTTTAAAAATAAAAACAAGTATAAATGTGCTGTGGAACTTTGATCTACAGCAATAAGTATGGTTCAAAAATTTAGATTTTAACCGCTATTAGCGACGTTTGACGACGTTGTATAAGCAATCACACTTTATTAAAAGATGCACAATGGTTCAAAAAACAATTGTGCGAATTAAGTTCCATGCTTAATCTGATTAAAATTGGCAAAGTTTTAGATTTAAGGAGCAGCCAGAGACTTCGTTCCTGATACGATGAACATGTGATCCAGTAGCAGCTAGATACTCCGTTCCTGATCCGATGAACATGTGATCCACTCAATTATTCGTCCGATGAACACGTGATCCAGATATTGTGACCGCTATTGACTACTGTCATTCGTCTCTTAAATGGGCGATAAAATACGTCTTTCCTGCCTATGCATAATTTTGTGTCTTACACCTTCGTGCAATAAAACAATAGCTTACTCATAGTTTAGCAAAAACATGACTTAAATGGATTTTGATCTTATAAGCTTGTCAATATACCCAGAATTTGAAAATCCATCAAAGTCATGTTTGTTCATGTGTCCAGCTTCTAAATGCCGCATCAACACGTTAATAGTCTGGCATTGTTGTTATCTCAAAGTAAATCTGTTTATTAAGGACGTTTGAAGTATATACTATATTACTATTAAGTAGGCTTGCACGAAGTTTCACGGGTTCATAAATTTGTAGACATGAAAGTGAAGACAGAGTTAATGCAACTCAGCTTGAATTGATATCTAGAGTAAGTGATGTAGATCAAGGAATAGCCATACCACATTTGACAAGACCGCTGTTCTCTCCATTTTTTACTGGTCGAGTTTGTAAATTAGAAATAGTATAATTGTGTCGCTACAAAATATAAACCTTTTGTCCTTTATAGCAACGTCAACAGTTTGTTTTTGTGCCATACAGATTGTTGGTGCGCCACATATTAATATTTTCAGATATTTGTTACTGTTTTAAGAATGAATAAGACAAAATGCAGCGATGAATTAGCATATAAGCCATTATATTCACCTTCCATTGTGTTTGTTTATTTTTCTGTTTGACAGGGGTTAAAAACCGTCCTATTTCTCTCAAATGACGGTTCAAAGGCAGCAGGACATTAACAGGACAAAAACAAAACAGATCGGCTTCTTGATGCACACTGGCTTAGAGAAAAACCAGGGCACAGGAAACTCCTATCGACCCATCCAACCTAACCCTAACCCGGTGCTCAATGTGCAGATACTCATATGGTAACAGACACGATAATAACCCGTTCAAATCAAACTTCCCTCTTGGGACTAATATTAACTTCAATGCGCCAATTTAGCTTTCCATTTTCTCTGTACGCTGATATCCGTTTTGATTTCACAGACGTCTTGGTATCGTCCTTGTGTAAAGATATCAAAGCACGAGTAACATTAAACTTTCACCCACAAGAAAGATTTTGGAAAACGAAGAAGAAAGTCATTGATCTCAATTTGTGAACGTTGACTTCCATACCATATCAACTAGATATATTTTGTGATTACGGTACTAATAATCTCAATCATCTCAGTTGTGAACAGCCCTGGTAAAGAAAACCTTAACAAAGTATTCAGAAAATTCGGAGAAATACAAACTTTTCCTGCTTGATGGTATTTGTAATTACAGATACGAGTACGAATACTATCGATTTGTGTTCTAATTACCGAGTATATAACTGCGTGCAATTTACGAGTAGGTCTACAGCTGATTGAATGCCGATTTAGTGGCAATAACTCTTGAAATCGAATGGACCATGTGACAACTTTTTTGTCTGCTTACTTTAAAATCAGATTGAATTAAAATCAGACGCTTTATAATCCAACGCACTTTTTGTGGACACAGAACTACGACAACAAAGATAGCTATATATTAGTACTATAAATTATATGTATAAGTGCTATATATTATGTACACTCCTAGGAGCCGAGCATCCGCAAAACTGTCAAAATCCGCTAAATAATGTTCCACACGTCGATTTTGTCTTCAATTTTTTTAGTTTTATGATAAATAGATTATAAGTAAAGTTGATGTTAAGTGTCGCTCTGTCAGTTTTCGTTGTCTCGTGTCCGACTGCGGATCAAGCGTTCTCATCATAGGATATCTCGCGTGATCAGATTGAGCTGGTCAGATCTGAGACAACTCGAACAGATTAATTGGTTGATTCGGGTTTTATACAGTGCTTAAGTTTATGTCACTTATATGGTCACGTGCCAGCTAAATGGATAAGTAAACCATCCTAAGGGACGCCGAAAACATAGAGGACGCCACAATACATTTACAGGAGCTCAGAGAACACCAGGGCACAGAAGGCTCCTGCCCTACCACCCGAGAGACAACTCGAACTGATACATCGCCACGTATCCTGAACTACATCGATGATATATTTTAATTACTATGAACTCCAGTTATGATTATTATGGTAGTTCGTGTAAACCCATGATAATCACGATAAGCTTGAAACATTTTTTGCAATACCCTGAAAACAGCACGCTTTGAAGGGAAGGCAATTAAACTAGATTTGTAAGTTTCGACCTCAATCCGGCATGTTCGTCAGTCCAAAAAATGTCTCTAGTTATTTGGAAAATATGTCAATAATTAGAGGGGATTTGTCAAAACCGAAAGCAATCATATTGACTAAAGACTTTTCGCTTAGATAATATTCTTCTGTTAGCCTGAATCATGTGGCACAATTCCTCAATGATTAATCACAGATTATCGTACTTTTGGTTTGATATCAGCCTTCATCAATCAGCTTTGACTTCACACAAAACACGACGGTAGACAAGCAGTGGTGGCGTCGTAAGAGGCCCAACATATCATCAAATCTCTCAAACGAGTGGTTTGATCGTGTTCAATACAAGCCTATGAGACTGTCTTACAGTTACATTTATAACATACATGACTATAAGCAACAATTGTTAAAGTTTTTGAGCATCAGTGTAAACCATGTAACCTAATGAAGATAATATTGCCTTTACACTATATGTCCCAATTAAAAAAAAAAACACCTTTGGACTTGTTTTCGGGAATCTGTCCGTTGTATATGGTCAAGTCATTAACTACTGATAATAGTGGACAGGCGTATTATGCAATCTTCAAATTGCTCTTGTTAATATTGCGTTTGATACTGGGTTTAAACAAAAATATTCTGTAACATTCAAAATTATGACAGATAGTTTTACGAAACCGGAACATTCTCCTTAGCCTTGTTAACAAAACTTTCATTGGTGAAGAAGCCAAGATTTCGTCATATATGAAGGTTCATTGGTAAAATGTGTATTCCCATGGGGTTCTCTGTATCTGTCGTATTTCATTCTAGTATATTTCATCTATATGTCCCCGTAAATCGCTGACCTATATGTTGTGAAGGTTTGTTAGTGCGTAGTGATGGGCCAGTCGGCAAGACCTCGCGTGCATTTCACGTTATTGCGCTGTCACCACTTAGCTCGGCCGTGATAGGTGTATGAATATGTATCAAAATGGTACATTTTGTTCGCTGGTTGCCTATTTACCGCCGTATGGCCAATGGACACGTTAGACAATAAAGGGGTAACCGAGCGAATTTCATATGGCTTTAGATGTACAATATTTAGGAGTAAATTATGTTCTGAATGTTAAACAAATGGAAAATGCGGAATCTGTCTATAATGGCAGTTTCACTTTTGTTGATTTGAAGTGGCCTTGGATAATTCCCTTGGGCGATATTCTGAGAACTAGGGATATCTTTGACGTAAGTCTTTGAAGTTCCCGGTAAATTTAATCCAGAAGAAGTTTGTATACAAATGAATCTATCAACCTAGTATCAGTAATCTATCGACGGCTCCAACAAATCGGTTTCCTGTTAACCCTTAGCTCAGGGAGCACCAATGAATAGAAGGCTCCCACCTGAATGTAATTATGTGAAACGACTGGATTTCAACTTGTTTACTGACGTCGTGTGTAAACTGTTACTAACCATTAAAAAGCAATCTATAACTGATAAATTACGAGAGGTATAAACGTTAAACTATCGGGTAAACTGTTGATGTTTAATACCAGTTAGACACAGTTATTTCCCCGAATGATGTCTGTAAGTGTCTAAGTGTTAACTGTCTCGAGTGTTAAGTACTTGAATTTGAGTTCAAACAATTGCTTAGTTGGCTGCGTACATCTGCTTGAGACCGATTCGCTGAACTGCAACTTCTCAAAGCAAATGGTTGACCGATGTGATATAAGGGTACTTTCTGCTGGAATTGAGAAAATGGGGTGGTCTTTAAAAACACCAAAATTGCCTTATACACTCAATCAGAAGATTACATGACTCCCTGTTTCTAATAATAGGCACTCGTTCATAGATGCCTTTGATAAACTGTGAATGTATCGTTGCCATTACGAATATGTGTTATCAGAACGAGGTCGTGGATACCTTATTGATTTTCATCGGACAATTTAATAGCCTTGCTCAAATAATTATTCTATCAGAAAACTAAAGAAGATCAAACGTCTGCATAGGTATATCTGTTGCATTTGGTACTATTTGGCAATACAAATTAGAGATAAACTTTTGTTGATAAATTGTTTACGTGGCATTTAGAAGTTGGGAACTACTAAACACAAGTATAAGTTTCTTGTGCTTGTACCTTAAGCCTACGACCAACTGATCAGTCTTCTGGTACATGTCAACAATGATAACAAGTAATGTCAGTACTCACGTATTTCTCTTAAATTAACTAAGTTTGAATATATATATTTTATTTTTTAAGAATGAAGAGAAAGAAAATGTTACTTGCCTCCACCAGGATTCGACCCGGGACTGGCAAGCAGAGGCCAGCGCTTTAATTGACTGATCTACATAGGCTCACGATAAACGACCGAACTTCCATTCTCGCAGAGGCTGCATACCTTTCTCTAAGAGTAGCATCTACACAGGGACACCGAATCAGCCTTCAAACGTGCTGTTGATCATTACGAACGATCTCTGGAATGTGATCGAAACGTCGTGACCAATAATTGAAGAAGCAATCAATCAGAAACTTGAATTTTTTTTAAACCTTTGTGAAATAATTTTCGTTATTTTAAATCATCCACTGTTTTTAATGACTCCAGGGAACCATATGTTGATAATCTGAATTTTCACGAAGAGTTCGACATCCTGAATCAGAAAGAGAGCGGATTTTCTTCGCTTTCAACATTTGCGCTTTTCTCTTATCTTAATACACCTAAAAATCAATATTCTTTACCGACAAGAACTTGGAATACTAAAACTGTATTTGAAAAATTCCTTACTAATTCCTGGAATCAGAAACGTCTCAATTTCTTTTTTCGAGATTTTTTTTATCTGTATTTGCACTTCTTTAAGTCTCTTAGAAAACTAGTAATTCTCATTAGAAGATTTAAAAATAACCGTGCCGACCGTACACAGGTTTTATAATTGACCCGTTCAATCTATCTACCCTGCATCTTGTCATAATCTATCGACAGCTCATTTGTTCTTTAATGTGGTGAGCGATGCCTGTGTTTTATTTTTTACATAGTTGTAACGATTCCAAAGAATAGAAGGGATTTTATAAATATAAATCTGATCACCATAAGCCAATATAAATTTGGAATTCAACTTGTTAACTGTGGACCATGTAACAACATGTAATACAACCCGTATAAAACATTTTATCAGATGTGTTTTTTCATCGGCCTGCTATTCGATCCGTCAACTAGTTTCTTTTATTATTATTCGTGATTAGCTACTTGGTTGATAATCCCAGCACAGACAGCGCTTCTTCAGCAGTTGCTATGTATCTGCCCCTGCATCTGGTGGTAGATACGAATGTGGTTGATAATTCAAGATCTGTTGAATTCATAAACGGACATTGACATCGATTAAAGTTCTAGGGAGGAACGACGATTGAAAAAGGCAGCTGAAATATATAAAATGAGGTGGGACAAATACCCACGAAACGGGTGTTTTGCGTTTACCCATGATTAATCCTGAAAATGTATGCAATTAAGTTTTAAATAGACTGTGTCATTGACTGTTCAGTTCCAGAAAATAACTGAATTTAGCAGACACGGCTGTTTAGACACAATTTAATCATGACATTAGTTGTTGACATCGGAAAGTATCAATACTTCTTCATATTGCTTAACCGTCTACTCTTCGCGTACAGTACATCGCCGTATGTAATTCGGTAGCATTGTTTTATTGATTGATTAATTGGTGCCGTGTCCAAGAGTACTTCACTTATATGAATTCCAATACATGGCTGCGAATAACATAGCCAAATAATGTGAAGCGCCTTCAAGCATTAGCTATGTTGGAAAAAAACGTTTCTCCAGTGCTCAGTATGGCAGCATGAATGTAAACTCGAATTATAATGCCCTAATTCGTAAGTTGGAACATTATGTATAACTTAATGCTAACACGTTAAACAATCCTTGATACAATTATTGTCTTCAATGACAGAAAGGAAGTAAATGACAGTTAAGTAGATGGTTTTCTTTCCATCACACTCCATGGGGCAAGTCGCATGTCATGAAGGATATGCAAATTCATCATATCTTTAAAATTCCCATAAATGCAACAACAGAAGGAAGCCGATAGTGTAGTTTTAAGCTGGGAACTTTTAGGCTTCCTCATTTACACAAGGCTCCAGGGCTGTCAGGTGCTTCCTTGTGTTACTGTCGCGAACGAACAAAATTAATTGAAGTAACAGGCATAATAATGAAAATCCATTTTTTTTATTTATGCCGTTCTGCTTACCAACAGATAGTGTTTGACCAAATGGAGCCCAACCCGAAAACAATAAGTGCATATTCCATGACTTTACATAATGCCATGGCCGTAGATTGTAATGGGTAGATCAAAGGGTTAATATTTCAGAAACCAAAAAGATGTGAAATCAGTAGAGATTTTCATTAGGTAAACTTCTCTGAGCCAACTTACACCCACTTGGCCCATCAAATGATGGAAACCATGTTAAGAAAAAGGAAAAACTGCCTTATAAGTAACTAGGCTCTAGATTGATTTTCCTTGTTCATTATTTAAAATAAATACAACTGATATTCTTGTGTCTTGTTTAAGCGGCATTTAGAAGCTTTAAACATTAAACATTTTAAGTATATCCTGTGGAGATTTGTAATCATTGCTTGAAAACGGTATTTGCATCTAGTCCGAAACGTAGCTTATCAATATACCTAGAAGATGAAAATCCATTTTACTTATTTTTTTTGTTATATTGT
>JAVFBZ010013154.1:10657-30222 GCA_032466195.1 Katharina tunicata | reverse complement strand
TGCTTTTATGAAGACTGCTTCTTATCGTCCAAAAAAACTACATGACAGTATTATTATAAAATGACATGGGACATGCTGTTATCTTGAGGACAATATTTGAAATGCGTTAATTTACGGTTTTTACTGCACTGATATTTACCCAGCCGTACTACAGGAATTTGTAAGAGCTAACTTATATGTTGAAGGGTCAATATTTCTAGCGTATCGGTTTTCAGCAGCCCTGTAATAGCAATAATATAGTTTTAATATGAAGCTATTTGATTGGTACAGATAGCGGTTTCCAGTATTTGCGACAGAGCACACTGACATATTACAGGCAAACTAGACAAGCGAAGCTGTCGTTTGCTTCCTCATATTAAGTAACATATTGCTTCTTTTGTGGAGACAACAGTTCACCAGGTCATTCTTTTCTAGGTTTCTCTACCTTTAGTGATGTGATCCAAGCAAAAGACACTGTATGCCCTTCCGAAAAATGGCGAAATTAACGCTACATTAATATGTCTCAATTAGAAGCTACCACTGCAACCAAATTACATGTTTTCTTTCAGGAACTGTCACTGGAATGGTAGTGTTATTCTCTGGGTTTACTTTCGTTATATAGACTTATAATTTCACAGACATTAATTTAAGCCGTACGTAAAATGCTGCATATTGTTTGTTCAAGATGACAACATCGTGACATAATGTTGTATTCTGATAGTTTTCAGTGGGATACAATTACGAGCTCGTGTATTGACTATATTCGAAATATTTATACTATTTGAAGTTTTACCGAACCCTTTTCACTGGTATTATTTATCGCGTTTAAAGCCAATATTGTTAAAAGAAGGAGTCCACGCAAATTCTAAAGTAGGGTTGAAATGAAAGCCTTTAGTGAGCTGTTTACAAATACAATCTTCACTCCTTTTGAAGATTTTTTAGTATTAGGTACAAGTAACGCAAAACTCTGTGTTTTATGGTGGACAGACATACGTTTGAGGTTAAACTGTAATAATTTAAAAAAAATGAATACGACAACAATGCATTTAAATGTTATATAACTGCTTTGGGTGAAATTATTTATCCGGACACAAATATGGGGATTTTGTTCCATTTTGAGTTACTTTGAAGCAACTTTCATTTAACAAGGATTACTCATAAAGATATGGTCAAACATGTCCATCTTGCATTTTAATTATAATCAAAGGTTTTCAATTTCACCGCACTTTATTATGGTGAACTTCTCCATTCACTGGGGACAGTCTTCAAATTGGACAGTAGACCTCTATAGGTAGAAATCAAATACTCTTTCAGCATTGAAACGCGTCATCGGTGTTTATTTGTCGTTACTTCAGAATTAGTAACATTTCTGCTCAAACCTGAGTTACTATGGCTAGTGAACTCAACCAGCGATCATCAGTATACCTAGATACTAGACGGAACAATAGCAGGTAACGTTCACAACTCAAAAATGTCACAAGCCAGGGATTATGGCGTTGATAGTCTAAATGACATGAGTAGCAAGGCAATTTTAATACCCCGTACAAGAAAGGAAAAATACACAAAATTATGGGTACAAAATCCGCAACTAATACAACATTTTTACAAAATGATCGCAATTTTAAGAAAGCAATTCCTTACATTGTATTGTAAGCTGAATACCGTCTGTGGTCAATAGACATATCTATAAAACTTGAATACTATAGATCAGCAACCACCAGTTGAGACACAAAACGGAAAACAAGCTTTTAACGTTAGCGATTAAAAAATGTCAAATGCATCAGATTTTGACGTTGATAGTCTTAAGTGGCATGAGTAGCTACAAGAGAAACGCCCACTAAATTGTGCGTACAGAATCCAAAATTTTCACAAAATTATTTCCATTTTAGAAAGCAATTTCTTACATTCGTATTGTACTCTGAACATCGTCTGTGATCTATAAACATATCTGTTCCGTTTGAGAAAGAAATGGGAACGGTAAATTCCATTTACCCGTGATTTCCTCGATTTGGAGAAATATTTACTTTATCTGTTATTTCAATTTTGATATCGTAATCGTCACGCTTTGGGATTTATTATTTCCATAATGCATTCAGCATGTCGTTGAGTGAGTATGTAAATTTGTATCAACTTAATCTATCTAATTTTCGGTAATTAGATTATCTCTTGGTAATTAGATATTATGTAGGCTAGAATGCCAGAAATTCGCCCCATCTTGTTGTCGAAAAGGTCGTCATTGAGATAAATTAAAAGAAAATATCGACAGCTAACAGTTGAACGTTATATGGTAAATGGCAATATAATGATTTATTAAAATGTATTAAAAGACAATGCCGGAAGCTTTAACAAGTGCAGCTAGCTGAATCTATCAAACTTAGTGCGAGATTAAACAATACCAAATTTAATGTAAAGGCCACTGGAATAAATGAACATCTAACTGTTCATAGATGTCGATCTAAAACTTGATTCTACAGCATAAGAGAAGATATTAGCGGTGTTTGTACACCACACAGAGATAAGCATTGCATACGTTTGTGCAATTAGTAAAATTAAATGAAAAAAGAGTATAAATTAAGCACATATGCCGACAACAATCCCATGAAGAAAGTAATAATATATGTTATTTTGACATGACCAAGAAATAGTTTGTGTCGACCAGGTTTTTACCTCGGTCATTATATCGTCTTTAAAGACCGCACCATTCCATTAAAGTCAATGAACTGTCTTCAGGTCGATATAAATGACAATCCGGGACCTCTTTAACTTGTGCTTGTTAACCTCTGTATTGATACTAGATTAACTATACTGAGTAGTCATGAGAATTGAGTGTTTAGAAAGGACCTTATATAAGGACGACTATGGCGACGAGATATTCCGCAAATCAATAGGTATTTTTCTCGAAAAGCCAGTAATGATTTCGAACTTTGCTTTAAAAACACTTGTAGATCTGTTATAATTAATTCAATTATTGATTGCCCTGATTAAAATGACCTTTGGTGGTTTACCTTATGTTTATGGAGCTCTACGACTAAATTAAGGTCGTATCAAAACTACTTGTCTTGAGGCCGTTTTTAGTAATATAGTAAATATGTATTTATGAAATATTAATGACATTGCAAGTTTACACTTTTATTAAATAATCATCTGGACGGATAATTTTGTATATCTACGTAGTTTTGTAATACGATTATATATTTTCCAACTTTCATTTTACGCCATGTATCAAGTATGTCGTTTTCAGTTAAAATAAAAGAGCCTATAAAATTAGTAAATAATTAACCTGTCTGTGGAAGAATGTCTTCAATGTTTCAAAATACATATGCGGTTACTTGTGTCGTCTTTTAAAACATCACTGAAATATTTTGCCACCAAATGAGCTCATCCATTATCGCACAGACCTTCTGCGGAAATCAATACGTCAACAGAAATGAACGACTGATTTAAGGCGGCGGGTGTAGTGTGTCGCACTTCCTTCCGGATTTGTGTTAAGTCGTCTATATTCCATTGAACTGCACTCAAGCAATGATCAAGAGTATTCGTATTCGGTAAAGCAACGCCCTTAAATATACTTACGAGATATACAAAAAAAGATTGTCAATAATCTCTATCATTCGTCGTATTATAGTTATAATAACAATAATAATATTTCCTTATTTCAGGCTCATGACCCATATTTGCAGGTTGGAGTCTAATGATTCTTATACAAGATATTTATAAAATCTGTTACTACACATTCAGTAGTCTATTCCAGTGTTGAACTAGTTTGGAAATATGTAGACTTTCCACAGGAATGGAGTACAGTAATACATTGGAGATTAGCAATATCCTGCTTCTGAAATTGTATACAACTTTGCGTCTCAATTCAGAAAAAAACAACACTTTATTGTTCACACAAGTGGCTGACGCACTGTGTCGACTGGTTAGACCAAGAAGCCATCGAAACCCATTGTTGCAACAAGCTGTTAGTTTTCACATATATGATTGCCTATGATTATGCCATAGCACTGGACAGTATAATTTTGCACAGTATGTTTGGAACAAACGACATTAAACCTCTAGTGAGCAAGCCAAGAACTTTCTTAACAGCATATTAGATCTTATACACAATGAACGATGTTGTCTCATGATGTCATCATCATCACGTAAACTATTAGTTAGAATGTGACCTAAATAAGTATGGTTACACACAAGAGCTATTTTGACAGAGTTGACCATAAACTCTGGACTTTTCACAAAGGTTACATTCTTTGACTCAAAAAGCATACAAATCGACTTTTTTAGTAAAAGGGGACATATCTCCACCTTGACGGACACCATTTAAAACACTTAACATATCAGACCTAACTTCGCCCTATTGTATGGACAATAGCTGTTTACAATACCAGTTTAAGATAAGGCGTATGAGAACAATAGGCAAATTCTTATCGATCATTTGTTTTAAGAGAGTCCAGTAATTGACTCTATCAAATGCTTAACGAGCATCCAAAAAGCACACAAAAATAGGACTGCCATTAGATAAATAATAGGATATAACTTCCTTAAACACAAAAAGGCACATGTCCGTCGAGTGTTGTTTCTTAAACCCAAACTGGTTTTCAGCAAAGGGAATACTTTCACAACGATTGCGTGGTAGTGTGGAAGAAAAGCGAGGAAGTTGTGAGAAATATACTGCGCTGCTTCTCCCTTTCAAAGCGCGAGCGAGGCAAAGAAATTCAGCTTGCTGAATCAATTCACTACCTTCTTTCCCTATCTCGCTTCGATTCCGGCTCATCTTGCTTATTTACCCCTTGACTGTACCGCTTTGTCACTGCCTCGCTTCGCTACCTCTATTGTCTATTTGAAACAGCCATGTAACCAGATGGCCTCCACCGACTTCTATCACTATCAACTATATCCCCGGCCTATTTTACCGGTACAATCATGGATAAAGCTACTTAGTCGCTGTTGTGTAGGTCTACAGAGAGTGAGTACCGGCTCTAAAGTTCCGCGAAATGTACACTAACGAAGCGGTTAAAGAATGCCTTTGCAACAGTTGAATGTTGAAATAGTGTGATTTCTACAAGCCCTTTGTCAATACAGATCACCTAATGGATCGTGTCTAACTGAACCCTTACACGTATTTGGGTGTTCAGAGCAGCCTGGTTCCAGGAAAAAAAGCCGAGTTACAGATGTCATATAATCGTTAGCAGCATGTTGGTAGCGACGAAAAGTAAAGTCTACGAAGTTTCTTTCATCGATCAAGTAATAAACCAGTTCCTTACAGTCAGAAGATCTGTTCTAGTAATTTGCACTTGACTTATTCTGAAACAAAATACGTGCGTTATCCACTTCTGTAGCAACTCTTCCCATTGGTTAACATTAACATTTAATATACTCTAAAGAGTTTGCTTTCTACTTACGTTAGGCTCAAGGATTTATCGAATAGAAGGAAAACACTTTTGGCAACATGATAAACACAACCCATCTTGTGTCAAAAAATAAATTACATGGCCATAAATACATAAAATACATAACTAAATACATAAACTACAATCTCGGGAAATGTTTCTAAATAAAGGAGGCAAAGCTTTTTAAGTAAATAACTAGAGAATATTACACATTTAAAATGAATACAATTAACATAACTCGAGTGAGTAAAAGCATTTGTTTAGATTATTAATGTTTATTCCGATTTGGAGTAGATGAATTAATTAACAGAATTTTACTGTTCAAGGGGAGATAATTATATAATTTTAGATAATTTTTATATTGCTTGTGAATTGTATAAATACTGAATATGTTAGATTGTCATTCCATATGCTTGGAAACGGTCTTAGGATCTAGAACGAAACGTCGCGTGCAAATAAACCTAGAAGTTGTTATAACAAGGTGTCTGTTTTCTATACCTACCAACTTCTAAAAGTCTCTCAAAGAAGAGATAATTAGAGTTATCACCCTTTGCAGAATTCCATACAGAGTTATCTTCCGAGTCTTCGGCGAGCGCTTGCAGATGACTTTGTTCAAATCAATTGATTCCACTGACTGAAAGAATATGGAGCAAAAATATTCAGCTATTATTTAATTTAAATTTCATTTATTTCTGCAACCTATCCGTTTTTAAAACATTTCATTTTTCAGTCGTATAGGTTTTAGTCCTTTTTTACATTATTTATTGTTTGATTTCAATTAAGGATTGACTGTAATTTTTTGTTTACATTCATTGGAGTATGAACGAAAAAACCGAGGTGTAAACTGTATGAATCCGCGTAGTGGTTCATACAAAAGTTTGCACCTCGGTTTTTTCGTTCACACTCCAATGAACGTAAAAATAAATTGAAGTCAATGCTTATAATTAAATTAGAGCAACACAGTTATTAATAATGACAGTATTTACGGAGGAACTAAAATCTTAACTTTTTTCAACAACTAATGTAAACAACGCGCTCTTGGATACATGTGTCAGGCTCACTGTTACCATGGCTGCAGAGGCTGAACAACAGCTGATCTCTCGCACGTGAGTCACAGTGGAAAAGCTTATGTGGCGGTTGATTTTACGTAGCTCTAGTTATTTGAAGAAAGAGTTAGAGATTGATAAATTGAAGATGAACCTAATGAGGTTAAATTACTGGAATTGAGCTAATGAGGTGATGGCACCTTGTTTAACATCAGGATGTGAAAAATATCGCTTCATTTCGCGCCTTGATATAGGTAGGGGAGATGTGGAGATTGGCGACTGACGGTACACACTTTTGCTGGGCTGTTTATCATTGTTCTATTTCGGACAGGATAGTAGGCCTACTAATGTGTATTGACAATCACATGCTGTATATTTTCGATTGTATAACTTATGACAAATATGTCGTTCCTGTGGACACTCATGTGCTTTATGTGCCGAAATTCAAAGCCATCATCATTCAGTGATTTGGAATGCGCGGCGCGAGGACGCCAAGAAATTTTGTTTTGAAATATAGGCTTGTCCCTGCAATTCCAGGAAAACTGATATATCTTTACACACTTCGTTGTGTGCGACAAGTGGTACCCCTCGGATAAACTAATATCCTTTTATTGTGCAAAGATTAAAAACGCTTGTGGGCCCTGCATTCAAAACTAAGCGCTCTCTCTGCTTTTCATCAGAAAGAAATCAAATGAGCTTTGAGCAAGTTGAGTATGGATAAAAACTTCCCTTGGAACGAAATCACACTTCACACAATGTCTTAAAATGACAGACTTTGTGAAATAATGAAGGTAAGGGCTGATTCTAATATTAAATTCTCTTGTTTATTCAAGTTAATTCAGAATAAAGTGATTTTATTATGTAAGATGTTTGATGTTTATAGCTGAAAGTAGTTCAGTCAAATGGGCGTGGCTAACACTTTTTTTCGGTTCATCGGAGTATGAACGTAATAATTGAACCAATCAAAACACTGGATTTCGCTTGAACACAAGGAAAATTTAATTATTCGTATTTCAGTTGTATTTTCATCAGTTTTAGTTTGAAACTTGGCGGGTGTTTAAACTTTAAGGTTGTGCAGCTATGCGGCGTTCCACTGGTCGGGAGTCGTCGAAGAAGCGTGTAGCAAAAAAAGCCTTCAAAACCTTCTTCCCCCAGGAAGAAGAGGTGATGAAATGTAGTCGATGAAAGCCCTGTTGCTCCTGTCCTCACCTTAGACAGCAATGATGGAGTTTTCACTGCCGGTACGTTGCAGCAATCTTTGGCCCTGGCTGCAACGACTTTCGACGGGGGGTCGTGTGCGCTTTCAAATGAAGTTGGTAAGACAAAACCGTTTCTTAATATTAATTTTGCTGATAATAATAATGCTCCATATTAACCCAGCCTGCAATCAACCCTGTCGTCAGTGTGTGCGAACCTTAGTGTAATATTCCCATAATAGTTAAAATTTGGAGAAGGGAATTGATTGAAAAGAATCTCCTATTAAAAGGTGAGAGAGACATGAACGAATATCTAAATCCGTTGTCGTTATTTTTGTCCAGCACAGGTGAGATTGAAATAAGACCGAAGCCAGGTGCACGTCGAAAAGAGTCCATCGAAAAGTGGACATCGGCATTTTTAATTTACACCAGTGTGATATTCCCCAACAAAGCTTTGGAGCTTTTGAAGTATATACATACAATAAGAACAGCTGCAGAACGTTTTAATGGCTATTGATGGAGGGTATATGATGAGCAGTTTCGTATTAGACATGCACCCAACCCTTCCAGCTCCTGGACTACTATCAATGCAGAGCTTTGGCTTACATGTATGATTCCAAAGCTAGTGGGTAACTCCCACATTTCTGTCACCAGTGTTGCTCTTATTGGATCTAGTTTCCAGAGTAATCGTGGGCTAGTTTGTTGGGACTTCAAGGGTAACGGTTGTCAGAGGTCCCATTGTCGGTACAATCACCTTGTTCAAAGTGCTCGGGGTATCATTCATGTAAGGACTGTAAGATTAACAATAAGATAGGCGGTAAAGGGCAATATCAGCCCTTTCGTGGCAATGACAAAGTACGGTTTGTTCCATTTAGGAAAAACACAAATTAAGGTTGATATGCTACTACAACATCTACATTTATACCCCAATAAGATTGAAGCTCAAGAATAAATTAATTGATTTACTTTGGGATTTCCTCTCAATTATTCTGGTCCTCGTTTACCAACCGAGGCTAGAAAGCTTAACTTTGTGAAACAAAATTTAGAAACGGTTCAAAAGAAAATAGAAAAGGAAGTAGTTTTAGGCAGGGTTATGGGTCCTTTTATATATCCTCCTTTACCAACATTGAGCATATCTCCTCTAGGTTTTGTCCCTAAGAAACAAGCAGGCAAATTTAGAGTAATTCATCATTTTGTCATACTCATTGGGCAGTTCAGTTAATGATCATATAGATCCAAACATTTGTTCAGTCAAATATTTACACTTTGATAAGGCTGTTCATGCAATTCAACATTTTTTGTCCAACGCATTGCTGGCTAAGGCAGATATTAAATTCGCTTTCAGATTGTTGCCAGTCAATCCGGCAGACTTTGATCAGCTGGGATTCAAGTTTCAGGAACAATATTACTTTGACAAATGTCTACCTATGGGATGTAAATGCCTTCATTATTTAGACAATTTCCTGTTCATCGGGCCTACAAATTCGAATAGCTATTGACAAACTTTAAGCAGTTTCCTGGATATGTGCAATATCTTAGGTATTCCTCTGGCGGAAGAGAAAACGGTGGGCCCTGTTACGCCTGGTATGCCTGTTTGACAGTGCACCACAAAGAGTGAAAATTTCCTTTCCCTGTCGACTTTCTTGTTGACTACATTGTACATCTGTCTTGACCAGGGATATTTCCCTAACACAGCAGCAACCTTTTTATCTGCTATTTCATTCCACCACAACATAAAATGTCTGTCTGACCCGACACAAAAGTTTATTGTTAAGAAATGTTTAGAAGTAACGAAACGGTTAAACAATCGGTCCGACACAAGTATCCCTATATCAATTGAGTTGCTTCGTAAATTTCCTCAAGTTCTTATTTATTTATGTTTGTTTCTAGCAATACGAAGCGAATCTCTTCAAAGCTATATTTACTTTAGCTTTCTTTGGTTTCTTTATGGTAAGTGAATTAGTGGCAACTAAAAAGAGCACAACCGGGCCATTGAAACATTATGCCATTCATGTAAACACGCATAATGACATTCATGTAAACACGCGTACTCCATGTCTGCCTAAAATTCAGCAAAACTGACCAACTTGGAAAGTGTGTAAACATACAGAAATCTGCAATATCTGATCATTCCAGCTGTCCTGTAAGGGCTGTGTTGAATTACCACTCTGTTCGTCCAGCAAATGGTCTTTATTACTTTTGTCATGCGAATGGAACATTCGTTACTGATTATCAGTTTACTGCTGTTTTAAAAAAGGTTATAAATTGGTGTGGCCTGTCAGCAACCCACTATAAATCGCATTTATTCAGAATAGGAGCTGCGGCATATGTTTCAAAGATCGGAATATCCGAACAGTGATCAAACAGTGAGGTAGATGGCGCTCTCGTGTATATTCTCGCTATGTGCGCATTCACTTAATACCTGGAATATACTAAAGATAAATTCTCTAATTCATATTCGTAACATTTCAGAAATTCACATTTATGGATCTTCTCTAATTTATTGGGCCCATCGCAAAGCTTTGATGCGTCCTGTGAAACCAAACTTGGGCCTGGAGAAGTCTGGGGTTCGTATAAGGTGGTGTGGAAAGCGGGGCATGCGCCTTTAAGAGCCGACTTGGGAGCTGTCCAGAACCAAATAGTATCGTTATACGCCTGGGATCAAATGATATCGTCCTACTTAAATGTCATGAAGTATAGATCTTTGTTAAAAGTATTATGTTTGAACGTTTGCTTCCTGCATGTACCATAGTTTGGTCTGACATATTACCCCGATTATACTGGCGCAGGGCTCATAGCATTCGGGCAATAGAAATAGCCAGACATAACATAAACAGAAAAGCAGCAGCGTCAATAAGAGACGTGGTGGGTAGAGTCATTAAGCATAATCATATCCCTCACACTATAACTGGCTTATTTAGACATGCCGGTGTTCACTTGTCACCTATTGCCAGTGACATTATGCTTAACACCTTACAAGGTACATAAGAAACGTTTGTTACATCTGATCAACAAGTTTTTGCTTAGTAAAATTTTAAGGTTTTTGGATGGAGAATGTGTATAGACACACTCTTGTGGCGGGGTCCCTGTGAGCCTTCTTCTTATCAACATTTCAACATTTTCCACAACACTAACTGCGCATAGCCTGGTTCATTCCCAGTCATCAAGTAAGTTTTGCCTGAAATCGCTTGGCTTAGACAAATTGCCATTCAGGCAATATGTTGCTATTTACTATGGTTTAAGTTGCATGCTCGCTTGGTTTTCCCAAGGAGTAATTCACTACCATGGCTTCGCATGCAATCTCATTGGTTACATGAGTTATTCGCAAACATGGTTTTGAACGCAATCTCATTGGTTATAGATGAGTTAATTGCGACCATAGTATTTACATGCAATCTCGCTTGGTTATTCCAAGGAGTTTTTGGCTATAATAGCCTGCAGTTAACCGTTAATCTAATTAATTAAATGTCTGATTCGACCCAGAACCAAATGGTAGGCGTTCAGCCGGCTCACAGGGATCTAGTCACCTTAAATTCATTCGTTTACTGTAAATGAAAGTAATAAAGCTGTAGCCTTATCCATCCAAAATGGAGAGAAAAAAAAGTTGTTTCTTGTTGGTTTGTAAACTTATTGTTTAATAAAAGAAACGAAGACATATTCCAATGTATTCCATGACACCTCACAGGCAAATCACTAGACAGTTTATAATTGATGCAAGTTAGCTATTTGGCTATCATTTTCTATCGTGTGTCAAGTTGTAAAGTTCAACACACAAGCATTTATAGTGCACTAATAACCAGTTGCTTTAAGAACAGCATCGTCAGAAAAACATCGTCGCGAATTACTGTACATGTATGTTTAATCCATATATCAGGAATACTGCTTGGGATGAGTACAATATTTTCTATTTTTACGGTATACAGCCAGGAGTTGTATTGATCGATTCCCAATGGTTCATAAGGTGGAACGACTGATAAATGGTTTGGATCAACCAAGCTTTTTCGGCTGTCATTATGTCGTGTTTAAAGGTCGCATCGTTTGACCAAAGACAATGACTTCAGATCGCTTGTTCTCAGGTCGATAGAAAAGATAGTCTGGGACCCATCTAACTGATGGATTCTTGTCAGGGGTTGAATCGATCCCCTAATAATCTAATGGGAAGTCATGAGAACAGATAATTAGAAAAAAAATTAAAGCAGGCAAAATATACCGACTAGATACCCCGTAGCCCAATTAAAACTGTAGGATTCAGCGGTTTTATTCATTGATTCATAATGCTTGATTGGGTTGAAGGTGGTACGATTTAGAAATGGTTGCTTCGACCACTTGTTTCCCGCTGTCATTTATCGAATTTAGGTCCAGAATTGTCTTGAAATCAATATAAACTACAATATGGAACCTGCGCAGATGATTACTTGGGGGATGTACCTCTACTTCATTACAACTAATGCGTAACAATACAAAAATACCATTAGGTAAATAATTTAGAGAAGACGACAATGGGGGCAATGTAAAAGGAATTATAGCAGGAGGCAATGTAACATAAATTGTTTAAGGCGACGAACCTTGCTAGACGCGCATGCACATCAAATCAGTACTTAATCCCTTGTTAACTCAGTGAGGAATTTTCTGTTTTATCTAACAATAAAAGATATTTAGTGTTTTACCTTTAATTGTTGTTTGTCATGCAAAAAGAAGACTACTGCTGTTTCACTTTGCTACCAGAGGACAAAAACAGTGTCATACTATTATTGTTTTGCTTATTTGTATTAAGTGACAACCATAGTAGAGATAAGTGTTCATAATGCCATTAAGCACTACAGGTACCAACTAGCTTTACTTATTATGCCGTAAGTATCTCATAACCATATAATCAGCTTCCTGTTAACCTTCTCAATTCAACATGCTAATGTGACATTTAATCGAAAAAAGTAACATAGTGTAGACACAAGAGGTCAGATAATTATGAATGTTTGTTTGTTTGCTTGATAGGTGTTTACGTCGTGCTCAAAGGCATTTAATCTTATATGACGCGACAGTTAATACAACAAAAGGAACATCTGTTTAACTTCACTGTCTTATATAAAGCGAAATACGTTTAATTACCAGTCAATCTACCACTGTAACTGTTTATTTGTGTGCATAAATATATACGGCATAATGGTGGGTTTAAAATGGGAAAACACGGATGGATAACTATGGGTTTGAACAATGTTTTAAAAACCGTTGTTATCGTATTGTTATTTATGTAGCATGCAATTCCCCCCCCTTCTCTGTTTTGTCCATTTGTCCTAAAGGAATTAATAACAGAATCACCACACGTATTCCTGTGTCGCCTACTATATTCCGTTGATACATAAATGTACATGTGGTGATTATGTTACTAATTCCTTTAGGTGTACACATATTTGGATAATATAAGGTTGAGGACATCAGAAGCACTGGTTCTTAGAAAGCCAAATGAGGATAAATATTCAATAACACCGGTTATGTTCCCAGTTTAACTTAAAATGAATTGACATCGATTAACTTCTAAGTTAAGTGATCAGTGAAGTGAATAGTATCTGATTTCAAACCAGGAATTCTGTTTTGCAATTCAATAACAATCAATGTTTTAGTTGTTATGTACAACCACCGATATTTGTGAACCGATAAAATGTCTGGTCTTTGAGATTTGTAGTGATTGCTTACCGTGGGTTTGGCACAAGCAAATTTTATTCAATTACAGCTGATGTTTTGGAAACCAATGACAGCCTTTTTCCGCTTCAATAATTTGTAGTGATTGCTTACCGTGGGTTTGGCACAAGCAAATTTTATTCAATTACAGCTGATGTTTTGGAAACCAATGACAGCCTTTTTCCGCTTCAATAAATTCTCTGGTATTTTTGCTACCTTTGTTGGATTACATGTTGAAGAAGTTACATTTATTGTAAATAACTGGTCTGTACTTTTTTCAAAACTATTCCCTGGACGGGGATATAATTACCCCTGCTTCTTGTATTTCTTATTGCACGCCAGTGTCGATTAAAATTGCAAGAACGGTTTTACCACAGATTTTGTACTGTGACTGTTTGACAGCCGATAAAAATGTGTTTTTATGCGTTATACGTTACAAGTTGTTTACTGTAAGGCACTGGTTGAGTAGAACGTTGTGGGACAAATGAAGAATGCAAGTCCATATTATAACCGGATGACGCATGTGGGGTATAGTCGCAAGGTTAAATATTTAGAACATATTAGTGAAATTGCCGTTTCTGAAAAAAAATTAAACAGAGATCTCGATCGTTTATCTAAATGGGCACAGCAATGGCTAATAACATTTAATGCGCTTAAAACTGTTTATTTACTTATCTCTCTTAGAGCTAACCTTGATCATTCTAAATTGTAATTGAATAATATAGAGGTGAAGAGCGTTCAGTCCCATAAACATCTAGATATTATTTTACAGGGTAATGGGAAGTGGGATGAATACGTAAGATTTATTATTAACAAGAGTAACAAAAAGTTAAGTATTAAGACAAGAGCCAGACGTACACTAAGTCGAAAATGTTTATGCATTCTGTATGTAAGAATGATAAGATCTGTATTGGAATATGGTGATGTACGTTTTGATAATTGTTCACTTGCCGTATCTCAAAAATTAGAAAAAGTGCAGTACCCCGCGGATTTACTCTGTACTGGAGGCCTTCGTCGAACAACCTATAAATGTATTTTGGATGAGCTTAAATGGGAAGCATTATGCGACCGACGGAAGGTCCCACCGAATTATTTTGTTCCATAAAATAATAAACGGGTTATCTCCCCCAAATCTCCAATTTATAATAACACAGAGATACAGCGAAACTGCAGATAGCTACAATTTAAGAAATCGGGAAAATTTCCGGCAGATTATCTATGTGTTCTTCTTCTTTTTTCCCCAAAACAACTGAGGAGTGGAACGTGCTACCCGTTATTGCTAAGCAATATTCTTGCGCACAACTTAACAACTTCCTCTCCACATCATTTGACCAGCTTACCAAGCTATACAATTCATTTAATACCTATGAATCAATACTGCATTGCAGAATGAGAATGGGACTGAGCACTCTTCACGCCAACCTGTTTAAATATAATATTGTTGCTGATCAATCTTGTCATGAATGTGGAAACGCAGGTAAAAACTGTTATCATTTTTTGTTAGAATGCCTGGAGTACATTATACTTTGTTTATACCAACATGCTCAAAACATATTTGTAATCTATTATTATTACGTTCTATTGAATTGGGTTTTGAAGAAAACACACAACTATTAAAAGGAGTTGATATGTAAAAGTTAAGATACATCAGTATATGTTACCCCAGGAGTGGGAAATTGGAATGTAAAAACAATATAAGAAATATATTATGAATTGTTAACATTTCCCTTTTTTTTGGATTTTATATACAATGACTATTTTATACACGTTAAACAAAATAACCTAAAAGTTGCTTTTTATTTGCAATGAGTATGACACTTTATGTACATATGTTATCTTTTATGGTTTTTTTTAGGAGACCCCTCGTGGCCGAATGGCTGAGGGACATCCTCGTGAAATAAATAAAGAATTAAATTAAATATGTGCGACAAATGTTAATTGAACATTAAACTGGTTTTAACCTTGACTAATCTGACCGCGGTAATTAGACAAACATCAATATTAATTTATTCCTTTCGAAGTTGTACAGGGTAAGTAAATGGGATCTTACACAAAAACACCCCAGCTTTTTCATGCTGATATTTAACTACTCTGCATCTTTTTTTTGGCAAAGTATTTTCACCAGGTACGCAGCGCCGTAGTTCAGTAATTTGTTTCTTACATATGTATGTATTCCTAACTCCACGATGTTTCAAAACAGTAAACTTCAACACTTTGACAATGATGTACTGTCTCTATAATTAGCTAGCCAGTGTATTGGTTTACTGTATCGTTATTCCAGCGTTGGATTGCGTATTAAATAAATGTTGAGTCCTTGAAAAACCTTGATCTAGGCACTAGCCTAGATTGCATGTAAAAGAAATGTCGAGTTCTTGCTAGACCTAGATATCAGCATTAGCCTGTAGGCCTACTGTTTATTGCTGCTCGTGGGTAACATTATAATTATCAACAGTTATTTACTATAAATGAGATATCAAAACTGGTTATAAAATAATTAACTTATTGTTTTTACAAAAGACGCCTTTTAACACGAGCACAAGAGAATGGACGATTTGCGGGAGAATACAAAAAAAGTTTGATTTCATTGTGAACAAGAAATATTACTCCTATTCCATGCATTAAATACGGACGACTGGTTTACCACAGTGAGACAGAACCGCCACAGAAGACAAAGACTAATGTTGTATTATCAAGATAGATACTTTGACAAAGATGCACAGGCCTGTCTGTACAATTAGCTATCCTGTGTATTGGTTTACTCTATCGTTATTCCAGCGTTGGGTTGCGTGTTAAAGAAATGTCGAGTTCTTGGAAAAGCTTGATCTTAGCATTAGCCTGGATTGCGTGAAAAATATGTCGAGTTCTGGCATGACCTAGATATCAACATTAGCCTGTAGGTCTACTGTTTATTACTGCTCACTAGTCACATTATAATTACCAACATTTATTTAGCTATTTAGTCCCAATAAAATCAAACTTTTTTTTTTTTGTTTTCCAGCAAATCGTCCATTATCTTGTACATGTGTTAAAAAGCGTCTTATGTTAAAACAATAAGTTAATAATTTCGTAAGTTTCGATATCTCATCTCAAGAATGTTGCTGCTATAGACTTATTGGATTTCTATCTATCTAGTTCTGTAATGAAAACTGAAGACTGACACTACGGTACAAAATATGATCAATCAAAGTTAGTGGACGCCAAATGTTGCTAGTGAAAGTTTTGACGAAAAGGGTTGAAAAGACTGACATTTTCCCTTCAAAACACCACTGCAATGTTTGGCTGCAAAGCAACCCTATCCGTGCTGGTATAAGTCACAAAGAAATCAGAACATGGACGCGTGATTTATGTTCCCGAGTAGTATTGTCTCGTCCTTCCTTCAGTGTCTACACATTGATTTCTATATTGTATTGAATTTCACTGAGAAAGTGATTAAGAATATTTGAATTGCCTGCTCGAAACGCATCTTCAATAGATAACAAGATACAGAAAATGAGATTCTTTCTCAATAATCTATATCTGATTAGTTCGGTATTGGTAAGAATTCCTCCCTCGTGCGATAATTACTATTATCGGGTAGCTTATAGCCATTTAACCATAAGTGGCTAATTTAATTGGTCTGGCGCTGGTTGTTCAAAAGTGTATTAGCTCTGAACCACTGTTGTATGACTTCACGTCACAATATTGTTTCTTTATTACGGTGTTCATTTAAGCCTTGTTTAGCTTTTGAACAACCCAGCCCAGAAGTTTTACCTGCATAAAGTATCTTCGGATAAAACACAAGCTTAAGACAAATTAGTTACCGTTATTGACAGATCCATATTTTGATTTCCCTAACTACATATTTCTTGTCATTATTCACTGCCGGGTATTTGTCTCTTCGTGTCATAACGGCTAGAACACACGTGGATACCTGAAACTATGATACCCTGTTGTTTGAACTGAAGATGTCTTCTGTCACATCATTAGTATTTAACTATCACCCTTGATCATTTGTAACCTATATTTGCCATACATAACTGCGATTGTTAACCTATATATCTGATGGAACCATATATATAGACTACCACGAAAGGAAACGCAAATCTGTTTGATAAATTTGCTAATGTCTGACGTGGGGGATAAAGACCCTTTCCATTTCTCCATAAAGTTGTTGTTACGGTGAATCTTAAACAAACTATTCTCACAAGCATTTGAGTCTTTCTGCCATACAGAAACATGCATGAAAAGTGGAATCGAAAATCTACATATGTACTATTATTGTTTTTAAATCTGAAGTCCGTCAAACCTGAAAAGCAGATTTCTGTATTTCATACGTTTGACTCCGTCTGATAATGATAGAAGTTTGTGGCAGGCTATGCAGACCTCAGTGGTAGTAGAAATATAGACTTCTTCCTTGTTTCACCTATACCCTGCCTATGTGACATGAACAGATATGTCAAATAGTCTCGTTTTCTCGTTTAAAAACAAAGCAAAATGTTCTCGTATTTATTTCCAGAAAATCAGGGGCAAAAATTACAAGTAACCGTTCACCATAGTTCTTGCAATTGAAGCCTATTGACTTAACAACAGAGTCATCTCTCATTTGGAGACTATTTTTGGGCAACGAACACAGACGTTTTGTCACCTGTACAACTATCTGAACCTTTACCTTGCCCCTGTTGTGTCAGAAAGTTGATGTCTGTAAAATACATGGTTTAATTTCGGAGGATGTGCTGTACTAAAAGTATTCGCATGAAAGAATCCAGTAACCGGTTGATGTTTTACATTGTACAGCTTGCCAGTTTTGTACCAGACTGCTCTTGTACGTTTACAAAAGTACGACAGATGTAATTTGTAAAAACAACCGAATCCGATGGATAATTCTATCCAGTCGCTATTTCCGTATTTGATAAGACATGACTTATATATGAGCTATTGGCGTAAATTACTTACCAGCAAACTCTCCATAAAAAAGGATATATAAGGCATGCTATCTGGAAGGGGATGTATCTGTGTAAGTTTCTTAGCCGATAACTAGTATTTATAAACCATCTTTTCAGGTTTGGTGACATGTGATTCTGCTTAATATATAAATCCTACATTCATGTCAATACCGACGAAAAGGCCAGCGACTACTATTGATCATTGTCTGTAAAATGTTACCAAGGATGATTGATGAAAACAAGCAGTCTCTTTATTTCCAATAAAGTCCATTATAGATTCGAGTTGCTTTGGTATATTCGACTAGGACGTCTCTGTTAACCTGTTTGATGTGGGCCATTTTAAAGAATAGCCTATCGAACAATTCACTCAGTGGTCAACCATTTTGGTGTATGAGTACTAATGCTGTGCAAATATCCATTGGCTAAAAGGTGTGTATGCGAGTGTGTGTCAAATCAAAGTTTCTAATTTTATGTTTCTATGGTGCTCCAAATTATAATTACAACCAAATTGTTACACTTATGTTATAACTAACGTAAGTAATGGAAGCACAGTTGAGTGTCCCTGAACAAAGTATCCGGTCGTCTGTTAAACACGTGGATATGTTTTTCTCTTTAATGAGATTGAACATTGTCATTGAATGGCATTGTTTTTTGTACTTCCTTCTATGTTTATGTATAGATGTCAACTTTGTGTCGTGCTGCGCGAAAGACTAATTACAGAATTAAAATTATCTGATAGAATACTTAAACAACACCGATGTTGACAAAATCTGCTCTATATATTTAAATCTAATCGAACAAGTGAAATAGTTCATGAAATTAAAACCAATAAAATTCCAAGCAAACTAGTTTAAATTTATTTATGATATAAGATGCTTTTATAATGCATTCGTGATTTCTTATACTATTATGTTTATCCATAGTGTATCCCTGATATGTTCAGAGCTTTCTGCCAAATGGGCAAAACAGTTGAAACAATTACGTAGTGAGTCTTTCGTCACAGGATATATATGTGTAATTATATCTGTATCGGCTACAATCCACGTGTTTCAGAATGCCCCTTGCCTGGAATGTATTTACCTGTTAATACGACAAATGATATCCAGAACATAATTAATGACAGAGACAATAGTTTTCTTCATAACAGAACAACAATAACCGTATGATGAAAATAAACTATCGTTGGTCTTCTTATGACAAGATGTTTTCAAAAAAATATTATATAACATCTTTGTCAAAGTACCCATAAAATGATCATATTTACTTTTTATTGAGTTACGCGACCTTCTCGGACAAGATTTGTACACCTGCAGATCATGCACTTTGATATCTATGTTGTGATGGAAATAGTTTATCGTC
>JAVFBZ010013154.1:0-10557 GCA_032466195.1 Katharina tunicata | reverse complement strand
ACCTTCTCGGACAAGATTTGTACACCTGCAGATCATGCACTTTGATATCTATGTTGTGATGGAAATAGTTTATCGTCATACAAGTAACTCTTATTCTATTTCACTTTTCAGTTTTATCTGCATTAATTGATTTCACAAGAATGGGTATCTTCGACAAATCCTTAGTAAGACAAATTAAACTAAATACCCTTGAGTACGACGTAAAACACTAATTAGTCAATCATTAAATCGATCCTCCCAACGGCATTAGAAACGATATAAATAGAAACGTAAGTTCAAACGCCAAGCATATCAATACACATATGTTTGTGTTTAACTAGTACACTTGCACTGATGATTGTACTTTAATACTACTCAACAAGTAAAATAGCCAGTTTATGTTACGATTTCATAACACACTGCAGATAGCTATAATCACATCCCATTACAATCGACATTTTGGTAGCAAACTTCAGACAGTTACCGCAAGAGTAAACTATCCGCCCAAATGATTTGCTCTTTAATCTTTAATTGGATTGCGTGTCAAACAATCTAGATTTCTTGGAAAATCAAATACACAATATTCCCAAAAGACAGCTTTAGTTACCTTTACTCCTTGTACATTGCAGTGTTTGTCAGTTTCGATTAGAGTTTGCAATAATTGTCCATATTTTCAACAAAGTGCTAACGAAAATGAACCATAAAAATAGGCTTAGGGAATAAATTAGGTGGGTGTCATGTTCAATTGAGGGTTGGTGTGGTTCCAAACTTCCCCGAAACAACTGTCCAAACAAACGTCGACAATACCGCCCAATGGATATTTCCCTATTGGATAATGCATCTATCTATTGTGTACTCCAGGTGTAAAATAAGGGTTTTCAGTCAGATTTTTGTCGACGTGAATTGCAGCGAATCAGATGTCAAAACAATATTGAAAAAAATAGCAGCTGTGTTTAAACGCAATCAAAACTAGTGTTAATCCAGTCGCTGAAAAATCGGTAACCTATATTTATTTAACCTAAAAATAGCGCAGTGAAAGTAGATTCATTAGGTTTTTATGTAATAATTATGTCCAATGCCATATTTTATGTTTTTGTTGAATTTTAAACTTTCCAATGATTGGGAATGTTAATCACATGATAGGATAGGATATTAGGGTTATTGGCGGCGCATGCAGTTCTTATCACAAAGAACTATGCGCGCCATAACTGTAGCTTTTTTAAAAAAAATGGCAGTCCACTTTTTTATAGACCCAATATTCGACTGTCAATATAATGTAATATGTAATTAACATGTACAAAATGTATGCAAAAAATGGGTTTATTTTTTATACATATAGAGAAATACAATTTTGCATAAGTGTCTACATCCCTACCTTTACTCTCGCGAGATCTCAGTATATCTGAGAGAAGTCATTATTCTGCACCATTTCGCTTTGAATTGAATTCCCTCGAATTATTGATATCTCTAATTCAATTATTTATATCTGTAATTATATCAATAATTCAATTAAAGATATCATCAATTCAATCAGGGATATCAATAATTCAATTAGAGATGTCAGTAATTAAATAAGAGATATCTCTTATTGTGTATTAAATGATTATTACATGACTTCATTGTTCGGAGTTTGTCTAATTCTCTATTCAGGCCCTTCCTGACGGATTGATGTAAAGTGCTAGCTTGCAGAATGTACTCTTCCAGTCCACATACCCTTGCTATAGATTGTATTCAACACTAACACATACTAGAATTATTACTAACAATGATAATTATCATCACCAATCGAAACATAAAAATGTCACCGGTCTATGCAATGTTGAACATACAACACTAACAAGCAAAGCCATCCAATGTCGTCAATATTTAAAATGGACACCTGGTTTCAGTTTCCTGGGATGTCAATAGTGTATTGATTATTGACCCTTGCTCAAAGGATGTAAAGAATAGTCGATACACGTGAAGTCTCTAAGGTTTACGAGATACAGGCAGGATGATATTTTGTTAATGATTTGGTGGGAGTTACATCAATGTCAACTCCGATGTCCGCAACTGCTGAGAAACTCTTGTTTCGCCCTACCAAATATTTTGCGTGAAAACTGTAAATTAATTTATAAATAAATAAATAAAACTTGTTGTTGTCTAATTATTCTAAAATTCTTAATCTTCTGACGTAACAGCAACTGATGAGAACATCTAGGCATTTCTTTCTGCAAGCCAATATCAAGTAGAGAACTCCCACCCTACCATCTTGATATTAAGGCTGTATATACTTTACTAAATACATGTTGCATGGACTTATGTGGCCAAGCCTCCATCGAGCTAGCTGTAAACTCATCTTGAAAATAAAACCCCACAAGCAAGAAGTAAACAGCTACTAAGCTACTGAGTAACTCAGAACATATCATTTTTTCCTCTATTTTAGAAGAACACAGTAACAGGAGAAGACCACTTTACTGACTCGTCACAAAGTGTGACGATGGTTTCTATGGACAGTAACCTATAAGCAGTGGAGTAGGTGGGGAACTCTACGCCCGTGACTAGCACAACCCCCCCCCACACACACACACATATTTTTGTTTTAATTGTGTATGATGCATTGAGTTCACCCACCGTATGAACGACACTTCTGATGGAGCAATGTTGGCCATTATGGTCAACTTGGTAAAAAACAAATGGTTAAACAATCCAGCCATCACAGTGCTTCTCGCTTCTCTAAGGGGTGTCAGATACACATATTTTATATCTTGGATGTATTTGCCTACGGCTTGTTGAGAAAATGATGTGTTAAGGGGTCTGGTTTTGGAATGTGTTGACCTCTTGTAACAGCGATACTACTAATAAGTAGATTACATTTCGGCCAGTGTTCGTCCGATTTGAATTTGTTGACATTCATTTGTCTTAGCAGCTGAAATCACATTTCACATTCCATCTATCACCACTTGGGCCTACAGCATTCAACGACTTGAAGGGTATACAACTAATTTGAAGAAGTCTGGTATGTGTACGTCCATAAATCCTGCCAAATTAAAAAAGGTATTATGTTTTAACCCAGGTCACTTGATGGTTGCAAATGTTTGACAAAGGATGCTCACATTGTTTCTCATACGTAGAACAATCGTAGACACAAATCCATTGCAATTCAGGTAAGCAAAACCGCAATTGTTTCCCCGTAGATCGACCAACACATTTATCGATATATAAAATAGATTGTAGATTCTTTCTAAATGTATTAAAGCCATTGCTTTGCTAGGAATATTTTTGGATTTGTTTTCTATATCATGGATCATTGTCTTGAATACAGTTCTATATAATTTAATACATGTACATAAATATGCCTAGTACAGTTGCAGTAAGGCCTATGTACATGGGCCCGTTCCAACGTGACTATCTCTGATTACATGGAACCAAGTTAGCGGAATTGGTTATAACTTATGGACACGAACATTAAACGGAAATATATCCCACGACAGACAATGCGTTGCCTGAGATAACAGCAAAACATTTCACAGCATATGTAAAGATGGATCTTGACATCATTATAGTATATGCTGCCAATCGCTTTGGCAATGAAAGATTACAAATGGTAATGCCAACCTGAAGCACTGGTCTTTTATATGAGTTTGCAGGATTGATATATCGTCCCGCGTTGTTGCCAAACAACAAACGCCATATAGTTTAAATGTACAAGAAATATTATGGTAGTCCAGACACGAAATAATGTTTTCGAGGTTAATCACTCCCTGAAGAGGGCAAACAGTTATCGGGATAGCCTTGTTGGAAGTTACCTGTGCCTTGGTAGTCTCTGAGCCAAGGGGCATGTGAACATTTTTTATCAGATTCATTTCAATGTCATGTTATGTTTAAATCGTTGTCATTGCTTTGAATATGACTTCCTTCATCCATTTGTGATTTGTAATTGGATTGTATGGAAGATGGCACAAATGTTCTCCCACGACAGATATTGTAGTTTTTAGACACAACATTAACAAACAGTGGATGCAAAGATGAATCTTACGACCGTCCTAGAAGGAACTTGGTTTGCTTCTTATTTCCATGCAAAGGAAAATTCATATCGTATTGCCAATTTATAAAATGTGTCTTGCCGTCCTGTATTTGCGTTTCCTAGTTGGTTCAAAAATGACTTTCTTTGATCTTGACTTAAACTAGGCTTAAAGGTAGTTCAGATCTGGCAGTGGCATTTTAAAATTGGTCACTGACAGAAGAGATCATATTACACTTTTCGATACTGGTTGATTAATAAAAGAGAACAGAGGATCAGAATGGCCGCTGTATTGACAAAATGAGGTATACAAGGTATAATAACAACATCTTACTTCGATATCTGACAGACGCCAACTGTGCAAGAAATTATCCTTCGCCTCGTGACACTTTAGCCATTAGGAAGCTCTTTTACAGTTACAATGGAATGTGCTTCTTATCAAGGAAGCTTTGAAATATTTCAAGACAACTTCACAGCCCAGTCACGCTTAACGAACAAGCAATTCGCACCACACTGGTTTAAGAGACTAGAATCGGTTTCGTTAATGGTATGTTAAAACTTAATGAAAATGTGGATGTATAAAGATAACGTTTGAGAAACCCCTGAAACACAGCGGTTGTATTGATAAAGTGTTCTGTAACATACAAGAAGCGACAAAGTGCCTGAGTTCTGGACCGTAACTACAAAGGTCCATTAATTTCCTCGTTTTGCTTAGTTTTAGTAAGTGATTTTTTTTATATCTTGGTGTCCTAAAGTTTTATCTGAGTTTGGAAATGTTTTATATCAATCTCGCTTGATAAAGTTGCGCGAATGGTTCAGTCAACAATTGGACAGCTAACAATGTCAACTATAATGCTGTGATCTGAACTATCATTTTTTTCTTTACAGCAGACTATTTAAAGGGTATCAAAACTAAAACGACAACGATGGTATGGTTTTTAAGTGAGTTTCGTTACAAATGATATAGTAGAATTAGAATACAAGATTATTGTGTATGGGCTTATCGTCTGAGCATTAGAAACTCACGATTAACTGGCCTCGAATTTCTATGTAAGTACAAATTCTACGAACCGTTCTCTACGGGAATCTCTGGCAAACATAAATGCATCAGAAGGAATTAAACCACATTTAAACCTTGTATGTACAATGATCAGCTGCCCATGATCAGAAAGGTAACCGATAAAGGTTGTGGCATACGAAAATAATACCTAGATCCCCTGGTGATCAATATTGATACTTGGACATTTAATTTTGGCCAGCTTTTGCGAACTTGTCGGAGTCAGTCCATCTCATGAAAAAAAAAATATATATATCTTCTCTACATTCTCATACATAGGTCTAGCTCGATAAGATCGCTTTTGACATTTATTTAGTTTTTAACAGTAAAGTTTTAATATATACCTGTTGACATTTAACTATATCAAAACGTAGTGAAAAAAGTACAGATAAAATGTCAGTTACAGTTTTCAGGAAAGTTTAAATTAGAAATGCAAATTTGTTTCCCATTCTTTGAATATACTCGCTGATGAAGAAATTGGAAAACGTATGGGACAAAAAAAAAAAAAAGATTAGTCCTGAACGAATTCATGGACACAGGACAACGTTATGTGATTCATTAGATTGTTCTTACGGATAAGTTGAACTAGAAAATGGAGTAGGCCTACAGATTGCTTAGATATATTTCGAGTATATGTTCACAACGTAGCTATACTGGATGAATAATCAATTGAGGTTAACGTCATAACGAACGTCATCATACCCTTACAATTCTGGTTATACAACCTTTAAAAAATCAATCATACCGATTAAGATTTAGAATTTTTATTATGAACGCTAACGGAAGAAAAAAAATCATGTTGAATTATAAGGTTGGTCACAAATAGAACAGCC
Organism: Katharina tunicata; assembly: GCA_032466195.1. Taxonomy (NCBI): domain Eukaryota; kingdom Metazoa; phylum Mollusca; class Polyplacophora; order Chitonida; family Mopaliidae; genus Katharina; species Katharina tunicata. Next base: position 4,685 of record JAVFBZ010013154.1, on the reverse strand, counting down.
CCTAAAATACGTCTTTGGCCAATTTCAACGTAGGTTGGAATGATTAATAAATTACTTTCGAACCAGGACTCATGGAGAGTCGTATTAGTAGTTTGACAGATGCGTTTAACTTGTCTGCGCTATTGGTGATCCAGCTGGTGGGACCATTAATGACATGGACAAGTAGATTGATTATCCAATCGATCTGTTGGTTCGAATTCATATAATTTACACACATTATTCCATGGCTTAGCCCATTTCTTACATTGTTTCTAAACTTCGGCTTGTAACATTATTATAGATGGCAGATCATCTTTATCTACATTGGACATATTCCAACTGTTATCCAAGAGTCACCTAACAACCAATTGTAGAAAACTGCATAGTTGTTCTGTTGCAGAGGCTATGCATATAAACGACAGATTGTATATTTACGGCCAGGCCTTTAGACAAGGCATATGAGCAACTGAAAATATGTACATGAGTTTGTGGGTTTTGGCAATATAACAGATGCAAATTTAGACAGCGTTGACAGAAGAACAATACTATTAGATTGTAGTAACGATTTAACCTTATACACTTTAGGGTTTGTAAGATAATGTTTTGGTAAAAAACGCATTCTAAACTCATTTAGCCACTATTTTATATTTTACGTTTACAAAAAAAGTGATGCATGCAGAGAAATATATGAAATCGATACATCGCAAATTTGCTTTTCAGCTTTGTTTTCTGACATGCTCACACTCCTTAAATACAAGTTAACTAGTTTATGTAAGTGATTTTATTTCCTCACATACACATGTAGTTTGTCTTAAATGTAATTATTATTCACCACGCGGCAGACTTCATCCCATGTAGTGTGTAACACTATAGCTACGTCATTTCTAGTTCCATGACAACTTGTTGAGGTTTGCCTCCGGCTAGAGAATCCACTTTCAACGAATTGGTTTTGAATTTTGTACTAGCCTTTGTTTTTTTTAACTTCGTCCGAAAGTTTTTCTGTAATTATACATCGCCGGTTAACTGAGATTTGTGCGCGATACGGCGAGCTCGGTAATAATAATAATAATTACAGACAGCTGTGAAGATAGATGTAAATATATATATATACATATATATCTATATATATATCAATTGTTGAACGCATAACATTACCAGTATAGTGGAGATATGGTGATGGTGAGTTTTTGTTACTCCTCAGCCTTTGGCTATAAAGCAGTATGCCATCGTCGTCGTCTGTCACGAGGCTGGATGTGTGTCTGTGCCGTTTCGTTTCCAAGCCATATCTCTGTAACTAACACAGGACATTTGATGAAACTGGCATGATTTAACCACTGTATACTGAAGTTGTGCCCCTGTAAGTTCCATGTTTGGGGGAAATTTAGTTTTATTTTAAAAAAAATAAAGTTGTCTCTGAATACCATATACGACTAATGTATTCCGAAGACTTTCTGAATATTCAGCAGCAGAAATACTTTATTTCATTGGTTAAGTATACGTTTGGGTGTGTGACTACCCTGACCCGGGTCTGGCCTTTTGATTGGTCAATAGCAAAGAAAACTACGCCCATGGGGCTAAGCAGGTTGTATCGAGATGCATAGGATTGCTCAAAAGCTACAGCGGAAACACGAAACGCCATTCTCGTTCCCGGCGAGTTTCTAATATAAAATTACCCACGCGGGTAGACACGGCTCCCTCGAACTTGCCCTAATATTCCACTATCACAATGGAAGTAGACTATAAATAATAACAAGATGTGTGCTCGTTTTTCCCCTTTGACGTCCGTGTCTCTGAATTTTAGGACAATCATACTTTTATCTACAAATAAATAGTGTTGTAGAACGATAAAATCATTTTTCATATTGATTGTGTCAACTATATAATTTTGAATCACGCAAGGATTTTGGTTCAGAAATGCAGTTGTTGTTTTAAGATCATCCACTTATCTTGGCGCACATATCACATGTCGAAACGCTCGAGTTTCCTAACCGATATTAAAAATCTAACTCACAAAATGTACTGGTCCGCAAAATATTTTACTGGTCCGAGAAAAGTCATACAATACAAGAAGTTTCTTTTCTGTGTGGATTAAAATGACTAAAGAAAGAATGTCTACAATTGTTAAATTTGCGAAATACATTTTTTTTTTCAATTCAACTAAATGGTTATATTCGAGCGTTTAAAAAATTTCAAAATTTGATCGAAAACGGCGTGGTATACAAAGAATGACAAATGCACTGGCTTCAAGTTGTGTACAGCCTGAAAACACCGTTCAGTCTGACTGGTGTACGATGATTGGAACATTGAAACAACAACGCTGTTCATTCAGGATTGCATTAGTCATCCAAAATTAAATCATTCATAAAAGAAAACCCACAAAAAGTGAATTTAAAAAGAATGAATAAAAAAATATATGAGTGATCTCCCTTGAATTGTTTTCTTTTGGGTCCCCGAACCGTCCATTGACCTACATACAGGCGAAGCTGCCTACCTTTCAAAATGTTCTTATTACGAACATTTTTTACGGGCATAGTTTTATAATTATTGTTCGATTTAAACCCGATTTTTATGTATTCATCAATTGAAAATCTTTAATTCACACCAACAGGTAATTTTTTGGTGGTATTGTTACTGAACATGATCTTAGGCAATTTTTGCAACAGATAAATTAAATCACTGGTTCGTCGCGCCAGCGTCAGACGCAAATTACAGGTCCGTTACAATTTTTAGCGGTCCCCGACCAGCGGACCACCGCAAATTTCGAACCCTGGGTAAGATTCTTCAACTATATACTCAGGTTGGGCACAGTACCACAAAGTAGGTATATATACGGCCTCGTTTTAGGTAGGGGCCTACTCTCCATACATCGTTCGAGGTACACAGCTTTGAAAAAACTAATTAAATCATTTTAAAACTGTTGACATTGATTTTAATTTAAGGAGGTAATTGTGCAACAATAAGCAACAACTCACTGATGTTGACAGCAACGTTACAAAACAATGTTGCAATATTCATTACAGTGTTGCACAATTGGGATTGGCACATTTCGTATGAATGTGTGCGCATACCATTTACACCAATGGCATACATTTAACATTAAGGTGTGCTACATCGTTACGTCTGGGTACACACACCACTTCTTATTCTGTATTTTCACAGAGCAATACAGTTTATTAATTATACTACACGCGTACGTGTATTATATGTTAAAACACAACACAAGTGTGAATATATGTAAAATGGTACTGTTTAATACAGAAAAAAATGTCAACTTTAAAATAATACATCTTTATAAATATGCAACCCTTCCAAAACAACTCTCTGCACATCAACTCGTACATGTAGAACATAATGTTGTAACCAAAACTGTGCAACTGTTCAATCTCCCTGGCTTTAAAACTTCTTTAGGCTGAGGAGTGCTGCAGTTTCACTGCTCTCTAATGTTGAAATTTAATATTCAACATTCATGTTCATATAATTATATTATCCTTGGATAAGTAACAGATAGGTAACGCAATATATATAAGCAGATTCACAAATTATACAGCAAATATAACTACCTCACTCGTAGTGGAGAATGCAATTGTACATCATAATTCAGTAGCACATGGATATAATAAATTTCGGACCTTCCAAGTCTTGTTATAAATCTGAAAAAAGCTAAATACAGCTGAGCTCATGGGCCAATTAAATGATGGAACTCCGTTAATGACAAACATGAAATATGGGAGAGCATGATCCTATTCATGTTCACTCACATTCCCTATTGGACTGTAAATTTGTTGATTCAGAATATGGTTTGGAAAAAGGTTTATTTCTCAACAACAAAGCCACAGCCTCTCAGACCACAAGTCAATTTAAGAAATAAAACTTATCCGCAAATATCAAATAATGATGAATTTGTGTATGTTTCCATCCAGTATTCAATTCTACGTTGTATGTCATGTTGTGAGTGCTAATGCAAAAGCTATTTTTGTTTTTTAAATATAGCTTCAAGCTTATATTTGCAACGTGCTCCTGTACCACAAAGACACAAAGCTATGGCGGCGGTCTTTCTAGTATGTGATTGGATGTGGGCTAAGAGGTTTATGTTTCACAGCTTGAGTTATTATTGTTCCTTTCGAGGAAATCTAGCTGCAGTTTTTTTGTCAAGAGCGTGCTATATAGGCATATTTTTGTTCCAATAAGGTCAACACAGTGTTATTAGACGTCATTGGTCTGTCCAGACGGAAGCCATTCATACAGATAAGAAAATGAACGTATTAAAAATGGTAGGGACAGGCTACGTGGGCAGAACAGATAATGTGTATCTCGTGGCAAATGCTTCTACGTAATATTTCAATACTGGTTTAATATAACAATCACGGCAAACTTTAAACTGATCTGTATTCGCATATTTGGATTTAAGTTTTAAATCACTAATCCAAAAGAGAATGCTCTGCTTTAGTTCAAACGAACTTAATTGATACACATAAGTGGTTGTTAGTCTGAAGTCATTATATTCGAAAGCAACAAGCCCTGCGTTTTTAATAGACATGGTGATTTTAAAAACAAGTCCGCACTGCGAGACATATCATGTGGCTGAAAGCTTTGAAGCATGTATTATTAAAATATGCCTCAAAGCTTTTCAAGCATGTATTATTAAAATATGCCTCAAAGCCTTGACATTTTGTGTTGTGTGCATTTATAAACTCGCTTTTTAAGAA
>JAVFBZ010013153.1:0-55746 GCA_032466195.1 Katharina tunicata | reverse complement strand
AGACATCTGTCATGTCATATCTCCACGAGAGCTGGAAATGACAACCCTCCAATATTCTCGCATATAAAATGGCTCTCGGTGACCATTAATATTTGGCAGGCTGTTCATTGCCATACTGCTCGCTCCGGGGGACTCATTGTGGATGGTATGAACCCTAGAAAAAAGGGTTAAATGATTCATTTGTCATTTCACATTACGTCTCTGTTGTGGGGAATTCGGTCGGCTCATGGCGAGTGCACCACAGGCCATCCACTCCTTGCGAAGCCCTCGGCCAAAATGGAGCAGTTTTAACATCAACGTCAGTCCCGCCCACCGACGACAGTTCTAACGGTTCCACAAATTCGAAAGAAACAACTCGCATCTTCCTTAAAATGCGATTACACCGTTCTCAGTCTTGTCTGTATTAACATAATTCCACAAGATCTTCCTTTCTCCCCTAGATTCTTCTTCTGATATTTATTTGCCACTTCCGCTTTGTATGCTTTATCCATCCGCTGTATGACACTTTCACGAAGCTAACGGCAGCTCACTGTTTCTAGCTGGTGTTCGTTTCGTTGGCCGACACAAACAGAAATTCAAAACTTTCGTTATGAAGTCGAAAAATTCGAAAATTGTAAGTAGGCTGGCTCCTAGATAAAGTGCCATAGTGCCGCCAACATCACCTAGAAGAAAGAACAAAGAATTATGTAAAAACATTTTGGAAAACAAGAATCAGAATTCGGAGTAGGCCTGAATTTAAAGTTTGACCTATGCATTATTGGTCAAATTTTTCCTATGATTCCGTATCTACTGCTCCGCCACCGAAATTCCAGGGGCCATCAGCGGGTGTTTGGATGGGAGTCTCCTGTGCCCTTGTGCTCACTGAACTATCGGGCACAGGATGCCGATTTGTTGTGGTGTCCTGTGTTGTTAATGTTATGTAATTATTTTGTCCTGTCTTGCATGTTGCCAGCATCGTTTAAGGTGGTTTCCTTCATCGATGGGGCTGGCACGCCGTCATATAAGTGAAATAACCTTGAGTATACGGCGTAAAACCCTAATAAATAAAATCCAGGGGCCATCACATATGACATTTGGTTCCGTTGCACCTGTCATACAACAACCATCTTAGAAATGCACAACTTTTCCTGTCAGTAGCTGTCAGATATTAGGCGAATAGTTTGTTCATTTCTCCACAGGTGTGAATAATTAATACGGCATCGTTGTACCTTTTAGCAGATAACAAATAATGTATGTCATAAATGATTGAAGATTTGGCGATGATGGATGATCATCTCATATGGTTTTCAATAATTGATGAATGGAAGTCCCGCGATAGAGAGGGAAATGACGAGGCTTTAACCGCCAGATCGACTTGACGCCTGATTCAGGGACAACATCCTACGGGCAGTAGGCATCAGCAACCACATTCTTTGGGCGGTCTTTGTTTTGTTCGAAAGCATACAGAGTTATGTTTTGAATATATAAACGCGGTTTAGTCAAAATATGCAGTGTTAGACTAGTAAAAAATGTTATTGTAGCTTATACACTATTTTAACATACGACTCGATGGTAGACGGATTGTTTTGTGTTACATAGCAATATGTGAAAACGGAATATTTTTAAATTTTTTTTTTTTCTTCTGCAATTGACATTAATCTATGTAGATAAATTATTATGTTATTATGTCCGTCAAAACGTTGAACCCATGACAGATCCATTGCATAACAGATCAGCAACCTTTTGTAAATTATTTCTTCTATAAATCTTCTATACGTACATGCTAGATCTATGAGTCCATACGGCGAGTGCTGTGACATCACGGTTTCTGATAGGTCCTGGTAATACACTTCCACTTGAAGGAAATTATTTCTACAAAAATAAATACAAATTAAATTAAAACATCTTGACATAAAGTTACAACTTATTTTCCACCAAATAGTATGCATTTCATTATTTCTTTCTTTGGCCATCATGAAACATAAAGTATTTAAAATAAAAAGTGTTGATAAATTCATTGCAAAAGAATAATAATTGTGATATGATGCGGACAAAGGGCGTAGAATTAATTCTAATGGAAAAAAATTACCTGGTTTTATGTTTACTGAGATTACAATTACTGATTTCAGGCATAGAGTAAATTGATCAAATATTTAAAATACTCGTTTAATTAGCGACGTTGTGTGATGGGATCTATAGGGTATTGCTGAGCGATCTCGAAGTGCAATATGACGTTATTTGAGAAGTTTGTGTGCCTAGGCTAACGCATATCGATTAAAAAGAGCCAACATCTGTTCTCGGGAATTACCATTTTCTATGAAATAACACATGAATAAACATAGGACAGAGAAAAGAGGCTTAATCTTAATGTGGCAGAATATTCAACTAGGATTAACCTTCAGAATTAAGCTGCGATATTAAAATGGAAAGTCGCTTAGTTTTCGTAATTTATCAGAAAAACGGCATCCCTCTTTCAGTCACATTTCAGATTTTTTTTGATTTTCTTGTTGTTGAAAATTTTATACTCATAATGGTAATAGCATACGTCGATCAAATGAAGTATTTCCTTAGGCTAAAATAACAAGGTCGCAATTAGCAGGACGGCTCTAACTTTGTTTTTCATCATTGATTGAAGTAGACGACACAAGCATAAAGCCTGAGGGTGTTTCCTGAAAGACACATCACAACGATGGCTGACAGAAATCTGGGCGACTTATTAAAGACGGCCGCGCAGAAGGCTGTTTGATAAACACCCAAGAATCGCGTTGGATATCAGAGCGGAGTGTGACCATAATTACTCCAGCTAGACGGTATTGATTCCTATGTGCTTATTGAGAAGAAAATGAAAACTCTTCTTCAGAGCCTTGCTATTAAAAAGAGAAAATTTGCCTACAATCAACTCAATTATAATTAAAAAACGAATGCGTTTCCTTGAACGAACATGGCTACTATTGTCTATCTTTTGGACTGAACCTCAATCAGAATTCTTTCATATTATAGCCTTTCAAGCAAGTTTCACGAAAGCTATACGTCGAGGAGAACAAATTTATCGAGTTTTAGTCTGTCATATCTAATTAAGCAAGGAGAGAAATCTTTCCAATAGATAGCATCTGCTACATTGCAGACAATGAATATCCTTTCAAGCTCGAATTATAGCTAAGTAATAATAGTTATCATTATACAGCACACGCAATCAATACAAACACGAACTCAATACCTATTGTCAACTGTAACATTCAACATAGTTAAACTGCCATAATAATTCATCAAGCAGAATATTAATTACGTTTAAATTCTACCTAAAATTAATATTGATAAACTGGATAACACAACACATTGCTGGAAACGAAATAAACGATAAATGAGAATAAACAAATATATATATGTAAAGACGTTTTTAATATGTAGTGGTTCGGATGTATAAACACGTGTTTATTTTCAGTTCACTGCAGATGAATGTGTTTTAAAATGACAATTTGGCCTTTAGTTCAATAGTGCAACACTGCACAAGTAACAATATTAAGAAAAGCTAAAAAATGAGAAAATAAAGCCACTCACAGAAAGAAATCTCCGTCCAATTTGTTCATATCCAGGTATTCTTTCAATTCGCCTTGGTATTGTTTAATCAGTAATAAATTCTCGCCTAATGTAACACTGAGATGTTCTGCTCCCCGTTGTAATGTGGTTTTATTCAGTTTCTCATTAAGATTGGAGACCCTCTTCAGGCCGAAGTCTGCAAATCGTGGAGCAATTGGACGAATCTTGTCAACTAACGACTGAAGATGAGTTAGCGCATCATGAGACGAAGCTTTAATAGTCTCTAACGATTCCTGTAACAGAGAGAGAAATAGTGAAATTTAAAAAAAGAACATGCATACGTTTACTGTTACTTTCGTTAGTTCTAGGTCCGCCCTATATAGTGAAGGTTATGCCATCGGTGATGCTACCCGTTTGGGAGAAAGGTTTTGTGTGACTCGCGGGATTCGGAATAGTTTTCACATCCCCGCCGTTATTTTAGTAGACTAAACTTCCACATGACCTTAAATATCAGCTGACGAAACGACTAGCGTTTGGGATTCCCACATTTAAAAGTTTGTGAGTGTAAATTCTGATAATTACAAAAATCATACTAGTATGCGACTTTTAAAATCAGTTTTCCCATCTTTACAACTGCTAGATCTTCGTAGTTTGTTTAAATATCATATGATCTGGCGGGCGGTTGGGTGGGAGCCTCCTATGCCCTGGTGTTACTTGAGCTAATGTGGCATCAGGAAGCCGATATGTTGTGGTGTAAAATTTTTCGTCCTGTAAATGTATTGTGGCGTCTTTTATATTGCCGGCGCATCTTAGGGTGGTTTTCTCGACCCATTGGGCTGGCACGCCACCGTTTGAATTATATGACATTTGTACGTAAACACCAATCAACCGATCATTTAATCTGAACCTAGTATTTGCAACATCTACTCAACAAATTAATTACTTATAAGACATAAGCCTTAATACATAATTATCTTTATTCATACTGAATTGAAATTTTAATTCTTCTTGACACAATTTAAAGAAGAAGACATCCCAAAAATAATATATGCAATGAAACGAAAGATCCTGATCAGTGTCCAAGTATCAGTTATAATATCAATTGGGCCGACATTTCAATAGCCCATCATATAACATGTGGTTCCACAGCGGTTTTCCTTGATTACAGAAAATCGCCAAAAATATTGCCTACTATTTGGGACAGTACCCATTAACCTTCAATTTCACCATTTTATATTTCGGGGGTGGTCTTTTACTTTAAATACAATCAGGTTTTATTTAAAAAAAAATATATATATATACCCAGTAGGTACACCCACACATACATATAAAGATTATGTCAAAGTATACTTTCATAACAAACTGCTTAAATGGCAATAAAATCCACTTATCATAAAGATCTATGAGATTATACAATTTATTTTATGTTCTTTAAGTGAATATCAAATCACGCCTGAGTTTTAAAAGAGATATCAAGTCATCGTAAAATGTATCAAGCATTCATAAAGAATACCCAGCTCTTATTTCCTTTAGAACTTGCTGATATATTTTCTCATTTATTAAATGACATTTTACAAAAAACTGGCACATATGAAACTAAGTGATTGTATATATGGGCAACAGCTGCGAGTCCTCCCAACATGATGTGAACTTTATTATTAAAAAACTATAAAACACAATTATGTATATCTCGAGGATCTTTGACAAAACTTAATGTAATACTATGCTGGCTTTAATACTTGCCTCGCTTGGGGCTTAGCCTTTAAGGGTGAGGGAAACGACGGATAGGCGTGGCGGGTGTGCCTTAAGCGGGTTGAGATTTGGCCGCGATATTAGTCAAATAACTCTAAACTATGACGTTAAATACCATGCAACCAAAGAAGTACAAAGCGAAGTGGGAGCTAGACATTTTGGACTAGAAGAATAAAATAAAGTGACCTTTAACCAAGTTTCAGGAATTGATCGAACCATGAATCCAGGGTGTTTTTATCCATTTGAATTAACTTATTAAATGAAAGAAAACGCAAATTCCAAAATGTCTACGGTGGAAACGGTTTTCAGGGCAATGAAACACCTTTATTCTAAGCTACCGTAAAATTCCATGGAATAGACTTCAGGTCAAAAATTTGTCCAAACGAAAAGTTTAAATTTATTTTTTCTGCCAAACTTTCCTTGTACTCTATCGAATATAAGAAATGATTACAAGACATTTTAGCAAGTCAGTAAATAATATGAAGAAGTTAGTTATCTTTTTGCTTTTAAATGCGACACAAAAAACTTATCGCTTTAGTTGTACATACATTTATACAAACACATTTGTAAAGTTTCAATTGGGCTTAAATACATTTCAGTACATTTATTTGTATTTATAACGTCACAGTAAATATTCTGTATAATATCAGTAGTTTTACTGATCAGAGAATATTATAACAACACTGTTTTCGTTTATGTCATTTGTCATTTTGTCTTTTCTTAGGTGTCGAGACTCTACAGATTTTATGATTAAATCTGAAAAGAAGCTTCGTTCGCCGAGACACAGTTCTTGATTAGTTATCTGTTAAAGGACAGAATGAGACCTTTGCTCTTAAAGATGTTAAATCATCGTTGTTTTTGATAATTCTGGACTAACTGTCTCAGCACCCCCTTTCAGTCCGTTCCTAAGTTAATTGGTGGAGGCTATACAATTTCGATCATGTCTCAAATATAGTGAAATATGGAGTTTCAATTTCCTTCTATCAGCGAGCCTGTCATCATGAGTGATGTCGCTATGTTTGACATCTGTATCGCGGTGCTATCAGGCTTCATATAACACCACATCAACAATCTTCACTGGGGACATATTAGATACAGAATGTGAGGCAAGCAATTCTGTAGGCATTGATTCTAACAGTTCTTGCATTCGGTCTTGTAGGTCAATCATTGGCATAAATAGACTATACAACTAAGAACAATTAGACGCAATTTGATCAGTTTATTTATCTAATTTTTTAATAACAAATCTTATCCAAGTAAAAGAATTATTTCTGCAAGTTGCCGTCCTAAACAGTATGAGGTATAATAGGACTATCAGACCGCCATGTGAAATAATGTAATACTGCCTATATGTAAATCTCACCTTTGTTTAATCAGAATTATTTTGAATATTATTACATATAAGCTGTTAAATTTTTTGGAGAATAAATAATATGAAATAAAATTATAAACTTAAAAAAATTACCGATAAAAAAAGAAAGTTTTAGTTTAGACGATTTTGCAGACGTTCGAGGACCAAATGCACGACCCTCAGACTGACACAAATATCCACTAGTTAATCACTGTTTAAACCAACAGGCCTTTTATCTAACCTGTGTGAATCGGTTTATTGCGGCAAGGAGTTTTATTCCTATACCAGGAGAGTATGTATAACGACTCTAACTACCAATATAGCTGTAGCTATCAATTTAACTCTAACTACCAATATGACTAACTTTATACACCTATATATATGACTCTAACTGCCAGTATGGTTAAATTATAACAACCATTCCTAGTCAACTGACTATAGCAGAAGATGAACTATGTTCGCCATAACCAAAAACGACACAGTTTATATCAGACATAAAGTAGTAAGCCTAGTTTCTTTATCCTTCGATCGACTTTTTAAAATACGGCGACTCGCAAGTAAGAGATTTAATTTATTCAAATATGACGGATTGTACAGGTTGTGATACCATTTTATCAAGAAAAAAATGTGGACTATTTAGCTGACAGTATTGACCATTTTGCTGATTTAATGCCAAACTTTAGATATACACAAATATCATAAAAATAACCCAAAACAACAAACAAATGTGTGGGTAATATCTAGATAAAAAATACACTTTTCAAAGACACGTGTCCCTGTGTCAGTGCTTACCGTAGAGAAAGATTCGTAGCCTTATACCCGGATACAAATTCGTTCGTTCTACCGTGAGGCTCTGTAGCTCAGTCGGTTAGAGGGCTGGCCATGGTAGCCAGAGACCCGAGTTCGAATCCTGGTGGAGGCAAGCAAATATTTCTTTCTCTACAAATATATATTAAATAAGGACAAGATATTAGAAAAACAAACACTCACCTCTGTCTCTTTTAGAGGGTTTTTAATCGCCTCACTATTCAACCGTTCTGCCATGGCGGTTTTGAAGATCTCCCGACTTTTGTATCCCTCCTTTAACCCGATAACAGTGGTGCCCACTCCAACCAACCAGTCTTGTAAAACTCCCAAGGAAGATCTGAGTTCGGAGGACGACTTCTTTACCACATCAGCGGCGATGGTAAATTCCGTACCGATTTCATTTAACTGTGCAATTAGAGTAGTGACTTGAGTCCGATGGCTGACATATGACCTGAAAAACTCATCAAGCTTTTTCTCCAAATCGGGAACATTTTGCGTTTTAAGTTGTCGGATGACCCGGAAGAAATCGTTTAATTTCCTCTTCACATGAATGAACTGAAAGTCTGTCTTTTGGGTGGCATTTTTAACAAACTTATACTGTTCCCACAAACTGTCCTTTATGTAGTTTGTGAAGTTCAAGAGCCTTTGGGTTGTGACGTCATAATACATTCTAGAGTCCCGGAATTCTCGATACTTTTGACCATATCCGGTAAGAATTTCGTCCCTAAAACTCTTGACACCCTTTGTAATTTCCGCAGTCACCGGTAACGAAGAAGCTGATTTCCGTGTTAATTTTTCTAAAATTGACAGAATTTCAGCAAGTTTTTGGCGAACCACCTGGGGTGGATGTGTGTGCAGATTATCAGATAGGTCCTCGTACTTTATAATTTCTTCCAAAGGTGGTTTGAGTTGATGTGCAAAGGTTAGAAATGATACGTGAGTAGACTTATCGAATTGTGTAAATGTTTCTTGTACTGTCTCGTTCAGTGTATTTAGAGCCGTCCGCATCTCAGCCAAATCCTGGTCAAATCCATCGTCATAATTGTTCATGTCCTAGAAACAAGTTTTGACAATATATTTAATGAACTTGTAGAAATAATGCCTGATAAATAAACCAAAGTATTAATTAATGTATTGTTTATTTCTCGATGTTAGATCAACAAGACCATAAGTCCCAATAACAGATCATTGGCCACCTTTTAATGTGGGGGGAAAACTGGGTAGAATCCAGAAAACCCTAGACCTTCTGCTAGTAGCTGGCAGACCAACCCACATTCAAAACGATTAATTTGATGATTCAGATACCAACTTAAGTTTATATAAGGTTTCTACCTGGTTGTGAGCCAGGTAGGTAAAGCAATTTACCTGTTTTAAGTTATTCATAAAATGTAAACTAGATCGTAATCCGTCTGATAAGTTGGTCAGAACCATGAGATCATATCTATATATTTCCTCGTCAAGACGCTGATAAATGTCACGGGCCGTTCGAAATTCCCGCTGTAGAGCGCTATGATCGTGGAGCATGCGCACTTCACTCTCTGCAGAATACGCTGACATCATGGCATGGGATAGTTGTACATCAAACTCTGTACGGTCACATTGTGGTAAACACGAACAGTTCTGGCTTGGTCTACGAGCACCTGAAAGAAAATAGATCATACAATAAACCATTTGAACAAGATGCCGCAGAGCTATCTACTGAGCAAGCCCTTCATTCGCCCCCCCTCCCCCCGCACACACACAAAAGACAACACACAAATAATAAAATTTAAAAAACAAATACGCTCACATACAGTTAATATAAAAATTAACATCATTTTTATTTTTATTTAAAAAAAAAACGAATTTTTATTTGTTTTCACGTGTTGGTTATATCTGACTATGGGTTTTGATATAATCATTAACGATGTAAAAACAAAAAAATTCTATAAATTGTAGTCAGCACTATGATAGACTACATTAAATATATGATCAGATATTAGGGCACTACCACAACCGACTCTATTCCGCTATCGGCTTCACGAGAGGCTTTGGAATTGATCCATTAAGGCTAATATGGGATTTGTTGTGATGGATGACTAATGGGTCATAGTACATGGTGTGGGGTATATCCAGGCACAAAACTAATTGCCTTTGGTTTTACCCTAATGAATGGACACCTTGCCCGAATCATTCCTTTAGAAACTGTTACCATGAATTTCGGCTCTGTAGCTACACAAGCACGCAAGCTGATTAACAATATATGGAAGTTTCCCATATATTATATAAACAAAAATTGAAACACAAAAAGTTAGTTTCTCAAGCATTACCAACATATCAAGATTAATAATAATGCGGGCTTTGCAGAAATGAATGACATTTTGAGTTATTTGCTTTATATCTATACAACGTACAGAAGTTTAGTTTATTTATGAAAAGTCGGATTCGAATGATGTGTAGTACGAAACCGTTCACGTCAGTAACAACTTTTCAACATATTGGATACCGTTGCCATAGTTTTTGTCAATATAAATGATAAACTAAATGTTACCCAACGGTTAATCGAGCCTGTACAAATCTCGAGATCCATTGCAAATCTAAAAGTGCTAGAAAATAAATTACAACAAATCTAAATGTGTTCTGTTTTTATCACATTTTAGTGAACATACTTCAATGGCAATACAATGCTTACGATCTTGAGACCATATTATATAGACAAAATTTTTTAAATAAGAGTAGCCGTTATCAATCTGCGAAAACTCTGATGTTAATGAGTGGTGATTAAAAAAACCCCAACAAAACAACAAAAAAAAAACCAAGAAAAAAACAAAACGAACGTTGGACGAGATTGCTTATATTTCCCTCGCTGTGTCATGAACTTGGGAACCGTGTACCATATAAGGTAACACGACCATGGCGTACTATTTAGTAACATGCATTGACCAGTCGGAATGAACATCGATCTTATTTTCACTTGAGAATAAATACACAATATCACACGGCTCAGCATTGGAAATACGGAAGTTGAAGTGTACTCAGACGTACTGAAGATAATATCATCTTTTTTAAGGCGGTGTCATCGTTAAGTGTTGAGGAAAGCGTCTTAGCTGTTACGGTTACGCAGTGCGGTGTTACATCCCAATTGTACGAGGGATATCACCCTAAACAACACACCCTAAACAACACATACATTTACAAAACAAGAAATTGGACAATACGACAAATCGGCTTCACTAAGCTCAGAGACCACCAGGGCACAGGAGGCTTCCCTCCCACCACCCGCTTAAAGTCACAAACTGCAGTTAAAATGAACTCACCCAAACAACGGCACGCGTAAGTGCTGGCTAGACTCCCCAGGCATTATAGAATATAGATTAAGATCATTCTCCCTTCTTGACGAGTCTTTGACTTTAAAATATTGACTGACCATATTGTTGTGCGCTTAAAAATATATTGTTGCGTTTAGTTTGCGAGTAGCTTTATAATGGAATTGGTGGTACAAACCCACGATTTTATGTTTTTTCTGCCTTTTACTGACTTGAATCGGTCCTGCGACAACTTCATTTCTCTGTTTGATTTTAAATCAATTGGTGATAAAATTTAGACGATACATGCTCAAACGCACCTCTTTGTTAAAACAGTATATTACGACAGAAAAAAAAACAATGGCTTGTCAATCTCAAGAAACGCACGAGCCTATTTTAGATGAACTACCGACGAAAATATTAAGTAAAATTATTACGTAAAACTACAATTTCTAGGTTTTCATAACTTTAAGTTCGAGGTTTACCTCCAATTCGTCCCACGCACAAGAATGCAGCCTCTACAGAACACGGGAACATGTTAGCTTCTCCTGAAAGAGATACATACAACTACATAAAGATATTTAGATGTTAATACAAATATATTTTGTAGGTTGGGTTTTGCGGTGCTCAGGTACAAAGAGCATGAAAGTTCAAAGATATATTAATGTTGAAAAAGAATAAGTATTTGAAAAAATCAGCCCAAAAAGTTGCAGCATTCTGATATCAGTTTAGCTGCAGACGGGTCGACATGTGTTTATGAGGGTGGTTGGGTGCGAGCCTTCTGCACCCTACTGCTTTATGGAATAAGGGCCATCAGGGAGCTGTGATGTCGTGGTGTCCTGTTTTAGTCCTGTAAATGTATTGTGGCGTCTTGTGTTTTGCCAGCATTGTTTAGGGTGGTTTCCTCCACAAACTGGGCTGGAACGCCCTCGTATCATTGAAATAACCTTCGGTACGGAGTAAAACCCCAATCAAACAAACAAACAAATGTGTTTGCTTAATGTTCGTTTACTTTAGTTAGGTAACAAACAAAACCTAAGTTTTGAAAGTAATTAGAGTTTAGACAGATCGGACATTCGGCCTTGGTGCCTCTATTTAAAGAATTGGAATGATTTCGTCCACACAGACGCGGTAAAAATCTCACGATAACATTTCAGCTTTGACGTGCTATGTGCTTTATAGAGAAATTATGCTATATTGGCTTTCTATTGCATGATTGACGGCTTACCATATATATTATTCAAGTTAGCTGAAGACAGAATGCCGACTGCATTAGCTGGAAGTCATGTGATAAAAGAGGTCGTCTGCAAATACCATATTTCAAAATGGTGATTTGCTAGCAGTATGAGGGCACTCTCCATATACTGGAGTGTTGGAGATTCGATTGAAGGCGCAATGGAGCCTCAACATAAAGGACGGCGTTTCAGCCATACAGATAAGCAAGAAACGAATGCAATGAGAACACATGTCGTTTTCTTGAGCTTAAATGCATAGAAAGGGGACACAAATAACTCAATGGATACACTTTCAAAATGATTTTCGCAACAGGACAGCACCTTACTGGTCCGACGAAGATAAAACAATTAGTTTATGTGGGTTCTTGGTAAAACACACAATACGAGTATAGAACTGTACATACCTCTCCTGGGTGTACTCTGATATAAAGAACAATTACATTTCTCCATGGCGTATTGGTTCTCACACTGGAGACTACAAGGGTTCTTTGGTTCAAACTCATGAACCTTCGTTCTGGTTTTCAAACATTCCCCATACGGAAGCGGCAAATCTTGAAACTGAAGACATAAAAATTAACTTTTCTTAAAGGTCCATTTACAATACAGTTCACAGTTAAGGTGACAATGTGATCGCATGTAAGTCAGACAACTCAGACAACTCCACAGCTTCACTTGTCAAAGACAACGTGTACATTGCGTGTAATTATGAAATACTCCAAACGTGCAATGGGCCTTAAGTATTTACTAATGGTATATATTGTATAAATGTCAATTGAAACCCACAAGAAAAGAGATATATACATAATTATGTTTTCAATATATATGTTTATTCATCAAGAGTAATCACACTTGCCTCCGTACCGACTAATTAAAACCGGCACCTCAATCAAAATAAACATTTACGTTGAAAAACAATTAAACTCAATTACATTTTTTGCAGTATTGAACACAAAGAATTAATAATATTAATATTAAAAATAATAAATAAAAAAATCAACATTTTAAAGTAGTCTTTGTTCCGTAATATTTGTTACGTCATTGCAACCAAAGAAAGTTTGCTAGCCTTGCAGTGATCGAAGGGAAAATCATGAAATTTGTTTTTAAGGAAATGTTTGGTCACACAAGCTTCTTCTCCGAGGTAATTTGTTAATATCTCAATTGTTTTGATAATTTCTTAAATCTCTCACTTCAGCACTACATTTTAGCGTGAAAAGGAAGCCGTAATATGGGAAATGAGATCCAATGGATTCTAATTTAACGCAATCGCTTTGGAACAAGGGAAATCTCCGCTGATCTAATTATGTATTCATTGGAGAAGAGCCAGGAGGGACGGAAAAGCGCTTCGAAAACAGATCATTATTCCCTAAGGAACACGAGCACAATTTGCACAATGCAACTAACTCGCAGAATTAAATGTACATTATGCCAACGACTTTTTCCCCTCAAAAATGTACTAGAACCCATCGATTCCTACTCCGACAACGTGGTTCCAATGCTATCTGCGGTCGTGATTGCGCATTAAAAACTATTTGTTTATGAACACATAGAAGCCTTTTGCACTTCAACATTACTCTTGTTTTTCGCACTATATCACGTTCAATATTATATTCATTTTGAGTTGCTAAACAGACACCTTTTTCTGAACAAAAATTGAACTACTTTAAGTATTTGACTTTTACCAATGGACGTACCCCTGTTTACACATTGCCTTGCTAACATATACCGAGAAATACTGATTGTATCCACAGAGAGCAATTCCACTTTTGTACCATTGTTTTCGTTTATATAGAAAAATTCATTTTTAGACTATAATGAAATAGAAAACGGAAAATATGTAAATTTACCTGTATTTTTGAAATAGCCAGGGAAGACCGTGACCCCACACTTGCATGCAGACTATCAGCTCTCATTGACGGTAACACCCCAGGATCATGTACCGCTACTTTGATCCCTACAGCGGACTTGGGACCAAGTAAGTATTCATACTGCTCTACATTCAGCAACAGAGACAACCCGGATTCAGGACCTATAAAAACAAGAGAAATGCGAAGGTAACATTTGTTGTACACACGGACACGATACTACAGTAACAAAAGTCTTGACTTGAAATTAGCAGTTCGAATATCTCTAAATGGCTACCAAATTCAGCAAAATGCAATTTCAAAATTTCAAAAGCTTGAACATCTGATTTAAAAGTGCCACTTAAACGAATTATACACAGGTGTCATTTTAAGTGGAAGATTTTCTTAAGAATGTTAATTTATTAACTTTCTGCAGGTAATTGTTAACACAGAAGGTGAGCAGGATGTACAGTTTTTAACACAATTACATTATGATAAATGTAAATTTATAAGTAATCAAGTCAGCCATTTTAACATTGCATATTCGGAAGAAATTATAACTGTGTGTTATATTTTTGTACCTGCTTTCCTTACAAAATGTGACCTGTCATACTTCAAGGTAAAGGTGTAGCACAATCCATGGTCAGTAAAAGTAGGTCTAAAGTCTCCTGCAGTACATCGGCTGTTTCTAAATCGACAGCTGTAAATAAACAATATTCCTTGTAAACAGATAAGGTGACATACCTAAAAAATATTTGGTATTAAAAAATATATGAATAAATTTCAAAAATTTGCTAGCAACTTGATGTTACGAAATTGATCTTGGCTATAGAAACTAACGCTTGTATTAAACAGCTGAAAACTGCTCTTTCATTTATTTGTTGTCATAATAAAGAAGATTAAGTCTGTTATAATGTTTGTTAGATTGTACCAAGAAAGTAAAACATACTTTTAGGTATCAATAGAAGTTACGAGAATTACGTTAAGACTAAGTACATACAATAAAATATGCAATTATCTCTGTTGTCTTTGGGTTGATTCCTCACCTATATACAAGCTTTTCTTTCTGATGTGCCGTTATCCGAAGAAAATCTGAGTAACTAATTTTCAGATCTTCCAATTTTTGTCTCATGCTTTCTAATTCTGTGCCTCTTCCATGAACATAATTATGCAAAACTTCATATAAATCTCTGTTGGCTGTTGGTGTTAACCTATAACGAAAAAAGTATCATGCGAATAAATCTGATGTTGATAATGTGAATAGTAGGCACGTTAGGACTAGATTTTTAGTAGACAATAAAAAATGCATCATTTTACTAATGTATTTCACCTAGATTACAGACAAAAAAAAAGCATGGACCCTTGGCAGACAAAAAGCGCTTTAATGGAAGTCCCTATGTCATTCTAATATAAAACATAAAAAGACAGCTAAATTTGTATTTTGTGAACTACACTCCAGAAGAAGATCTTTCTTAGGGATGACATTTTTATTCACATGGGTTGGTCCATGCATCAGGGAATGAGCTGTTGACAACTGAAGACAAAATCGTGGTACGTATGAGAATGAAAAAAATCTCCCCAATCTCGCAGGGAGAGAAGATCTAATAAGGCCTGTTGAGAGATAATCTAAGACTATCTTCTAGATGATGTATTGAAGATGGGCTCATAACGGCGTAATCATCAGTCTATCTTGACCGCGAAGACGATGGAATCCGCGCCTGATAACGCGGTTACTGAGATCAGATCGCGGTGAGCTGTGTGAGTCTGCTTCCCAACGGACGAGACAATTTACTCTGGAACACGGGCCACTAATAACTGGTGCTTGTATAAAGAGCCAGATGGTGGACCCACGGGACAGGGAAATGGAGGTTAAAGAAACTGCCAAGAAAGCCTGAATTCTGTGATCGATCGAGACAGGATGGCTCGCCGACTACTTCTAGCAGGCGCTGATATAGGCTCATAATAGACGCCTCTCTAACACGACGAACCCTTCCCTACGTGGCAATGACAATCAGTATCTAGTGGCATCACTACAATCAGAGAAGACGGCTATATAACAATGATTATTTGTAGCCAGAAAGAGAAAGAATTCCAGTCTGGGGATAGCTTCCCTAAGCTATTTAAACGTTGTGAATTACGGTAATAGAGTCCGTTCCACTCTTACTTGTCTGAATAATTTTCTCATGAATGCATTCATGACTTCCATATTACATAAGAATAATAGACCCATTATATATCCAGTACGTAGCGAAACTCAAATGTTATAAGTCTGTATGAATACATGTTATTAGATTATGTTAAAAATGTGCGATTTTTGAAAACAAAATCCAAAGTTCAGCATTTAGTATACAATGTATCTCAGTTTGAACTATAGAACACATTGCCGTCTAAAATAACTATCCTGTAAAATGACTATCTATAATGATTAAACTGACTATAAAAAATATTTTGATGACCTTTTTATGTGCACATCACAGGGAAAGCTTTCATTCTTAAATACTTTGACAAGGCTTTCGATTTGACATAACTTTCTCACTTTGTGAAATAATTATACCCCATAAAGAACAAACTTAGTTGTTATAAAGAAAGTCTTCAAATTCAGCCCGAGATATTGGCAAAATCGTTTGCAATAAACAATTGAATCGAAGAGTTTTTAAGGGGAAAATCTGGAACCAACAAAACCATATTCTATGTATGAGCTGCATTATTGTCAGATTTGAACGTAATCCGCTCATTTGGAAGCTCGCCTCTTTGTTGTCAGAGCTTTGCTTTGAACTTGAACACATGCCTGAAACAGATAGACCTTTGGTGCGGGGCATCACTGAACCTGTATTAAACCAGGGCTCTCAGATACTGACAGTGTTTCAGCGAGCGTCGATGGAAGTTCGTCGCATCTGGCAACCTTAATCAATAGTTTCGTGGTGTTCATCCACCTCTAGGGATAACATCAATCCTCTTTTACTAAGAGGATTTGTCTGATCATTGGAAAGGCTGCCACAATAAGCCGGCAAACAAGAGACAACATACAAAATGCCGCTTGTCCCATGCGATATTACAAAATCCTCTTCAAAAATGGGTTGGATATTAATTGTCATTTTATAAGGGTATCTAAATATGCCGCCTTTCTCTTCATATCATCATGCTCGACAATTCTGATATCCTCATCGTGAAGTAGGTTGAATCGATTCGGTATCTATTTAATAGCTACAAAACTTCTAGGGCATCTACTGGCTAAGTAGATTTAAAGCATTTCTCCATGTGGAAAATCACAACTGTCTTGAATGTATCTTTTGCTTTGGCTAGTTTGTTTGAATATGTATATACCGGCTGCTTACTTTTATATGCACTGTTGTAGCAGTACGCATGACTTAAAATGACTTTTAACCGTTTTGAACGATCGTATAAAAAATGTGTCAATATCTGTGGTTTTATTATATGCAAAAACATCGTGTGCATTTACTAAGAAACAAATCATTTTGAACTAAACCCATGACACAATGAAAAATGGCGCAAGGAAAGTTTATATTCTATGCTATTTTAGGGCCACAGTCTTGTTTGATGCCGAAAGGTCCCGTGAGACTCTTACGGTCTGACGGATAGCCGAAAACAAGACTCCCAATAGATGTCATAACTAGTCAGAGGCAAGAAAACAAGCCGTTCAATAATTACAAATGTGTCTCGCTGTGAAAGGAGAAAATACAGGGAACGTAACGAGAATTCTCCCCTGGGTGTAGGATCAATAAATCGCTCAATGATTGGCTTAAGAATAAAACCTAGTCTTCATGAAATGAGAACATTCCCAGAAGAGAGTCGACTTCAATAAAACTCTCAGTATTGTCATATTGGGCCAGACTTCCGCTTTCTGCCCAGCGCAATCACCACCGGAAGCGCCTCTCTCAATTCACCTAATTAGGATTTCTATTTCGGCTAGAGATGTCCTCTAACTGTGCTGTCCATAAATCGAAGAGATTGGGAAATGATTTCAAGTAATACTTTATTTGAGCGCAGCAGGTAAAAAATATCTTCAGACAGGAAGCCTAAGAGGACCGTAGGAGTACACTGAACTTTCTACATTTGTTCAATAAACTATCCGTTGAACATATAGACCAATTACTTGATAACGATGCTGATGTCAGATATCATACATATAATTAAAGATAATTCACCTCAATACGTAACCTAATACAAAATCGTTCGTTGGTGTTTTACAGAAGAAATTGATTTGTTGGGACAAGAGATGTAGTTTCTTAGATTAAGTTTCTTTGGCGAACTTTTTGAAGCAAAACTTAAAGCAGAGGGTGACAGACATTTAGTAAAGTGTGCTCATTGGATATTTATGACATGGATTAGCTTAACCATTGTTTACGATATACTCATAAAAAGCTTTTTATGGATCGTTCCCAAATTTAGCCCAGAATAGTTTAAATCTCCAGCTTTATCGTGGATTAAGTAGGGTCCTAATATATGGATCGAAATAGCAATTTCCTCTGATAACATTAAACCATCAGCGTACTGCATGTGCGTTATGGAAAGAAAACAACGCCGTGTGTGGCTTGATGGAGCGGCAGAATGCTGCAGAGTGTCGAGTTACGTCCATATCGTCGGTCAAAAAACTCTTGATTTACCCTTAACGTGCCAGACCGATAATTCAGTGGCAGAGAGATACTGGCTGGTGTTTATTGCTTCTTGTGAGCGCTGTGCAAACACGTCCATATCTGCGCTAGTTCTTCAGGGGTGATGTTTTGAAATATGCCTGGGGAATCCAGTTATGTTAGAAATAATAAGTATGTCTTAATTCTGGAATTTGGTGCTTGCACTATGCTTTCATAAAGATTTATTTTAACATTTTTATATGTGACTGTTATCATAGTAATATATTTTTTTCAAACTGCCAATCAAATGAAAGTGTTTTTTAATTAGCATCAAATGGAATCGGACGGAAGGTGGAATAAAGTTAGACGAAGCATTGCTACGTTTAAATCTAATGTTAAGTTTCACTTTGAATAGACTCAAACGTAAAGAACATCGCGTCAACCGTCAAACGGATTTGATGAATATCACAATAAAGACCTAGAGCAGAAGTGCACGCAAAGCACAAAACACACAAATATAATTAAAAGATGTTACAGACGGGGTGGCTTTTGCAATGTCGTCTAATACTGATTAGTCTGTTTGCTAATTTAAAGCCTTCAAAGGGCATATACGTGCGAGTGGAAAATTGCTGATGATATCTTTGTGTCGTTTCATTTCACAGCCGGTTTGAAGCTTCCTCCACGAGGTCGATAACGCAGTTCCCTCAAGGCACACTATTGATATTTCTCAGTCGCCAAGATGGGAAAACATTTCGCGAAAATGGATTCCTTGTCATCGACGGTGTGTGCTTGAGAGGTTTCGCGTCTCTAAAACTGAAAATCCATTTTATGATATGTCACGTTTTTATTATTAATATTAACTCCTTAAGATCCTTGAAATGTCATTTTATACTCAAACTGATACCGCCATAATAAAGTGACGCGAAGAGTGGTTGATGTATGTGAGACGGAGGGTGACAGTAAGCGGGGAAATCACCCTTATACTAAATACACTGCGCAAAAACCGATAGGATAACTAAGTGGAAAGGACTCGCTTGTGCATCTCCCTTATACATAGTCACGTTAAGTTACAACATCAGGATCTCAGAGTGGCATCATGGCATTTCAATTTAATTTCTATTAGCATAAATCAATACCCTTAAAGACGCGAGAACGGCGTGGCATTAATTACCTGGAATTGTTGTATTTTAAAGTGACTTTGTTGAAATCGCTAAAGTAATAATGCATAAATCGGATGTCCATAATGACTAGAGGGACTCCTGTCTAATAAAACACCATAAACTGACGTCACAAGCGGGCCATTTTACACATCTTATGCACGTTAAATTTGTCTCATATTTCTGTTATAACGTATAGCATATCTGTTTATACCTCTGAGTATCCCATGTCCATCACTAAATTGTTAAATAGCCCACAAGCCATACAAAGCAGACTGTCTGATTTCCGGTAAACAAACTCAACGAACCACTTGGGATATTGAGATGCTGAATATTTAAGATCTAAAGGTTGCTTTTCTGTGACAAGTAGGACAGATAGCTTACAAGTAGCTGTTATACTATTCAACACAACGCATAAAGCAAACTTGCAAAATATGGCTGAAAACTGTGCTTTCGAGTGTAAATCGATTTGAGAGTTATAGAGTAAATGGGATTGAAAAGAGGGATTTGCCTCCCATTGCACCCAGTCTAGATGGCATAAGAATAGACTAACTGCTCTAAGTATAGCCACTTAACCACAAGAGTTTGCAAGCTTTCCTCCCGAAGATATTGAGTCTGTGTTCAATTGATGATGGATCGAAGAGATAATTTATACTAGTGTGTTTCAGCTGTTGGGATTAGGTTTGTAGCAGAAGAGGAACCGCGTTTGAAGCATCCTAATGTTAATTACAGATTAGGTTTCATCGACTATACACCATTGAGATGAACACGAAAGCCCAGCCCTCCTAATGTTCTATATTGTCACTGAGCCGTGCTGTAAGCCTCTCGACAAAAAGACCACGCTATCCTTTGGCAGACAATTCACCCTAATCGGGAAATGCTTGCGGCCACTCTATCCAACACCCATAGTGTCGAGACGAATGCTTCAGATATCTTTTCACAGAAATTGGACCAAATCACGCCAGAAACGGCAACAAAATGTTCTTGCCTGCGGCCCAGGGAGCTGCTGAATTCTTTGGTACATTATACGGACACGTTCCATCTAGCTGCTCATTACAGCCATATTTTATGTGATGCAGTAAATCGACTATTAACTACATTATCAGGCCATTTTAGTATTGGTTCTATTGCCGGTTTGCACGAAATGCGTCGTGGGTAATTGAGGAAAAAGACGAAGGCAACACCCTGTCAATAACACTTCTATATTGTGATGAAGGGTACTGGGATGTTTTCTCAGCTTTTTTTTGTTGTTTCTTGTGACTAGACCTAAGTCCATTCAGGTTGTAATAGTCAGGGTTGTTCACAACAATCAAAGGCGGTTACTTATTTCAGGCATTATTATTTCAATAACCACATTGTAAGTGTGGCAAAATAGGGGCTTACAGGCCTCAAAGTGGCTTATTTAACTTTCTTACCTATTTGTTAGTTGTCAGGCATAAAAGAAAGATTTTTACACACTCTTATCCAAAGTAAATTTCGTTGAAATCAAGCGTCCTACAACTGTTTTCGTATATAAAAAACATCAACATTTATAAGAAAAAATATGCAAGATCAACAAAAGCCTGTAAACCCGATAGCTTGGGTGAGGTAACATGACCATTCTTAAAAAGAAAGAATTCTAACTAACTTTTTATTTTTTATTATCAAATCAACACATAGATCAAAGTATCTTGCCCGCTTTGTTAATTTGGGATAAGGAGTGTGTTAAGGAGCAACGGCGTGCTGGAAAGGACATTGTTGCTCCTTGCATAAAGGTCTTTAGCTCTGTCCGGATTCTGGGCTTATCCCAGCTCCGTAAATCTATGTAGCATTGAGTTAATCTGCACACTGTTAAATCCTACATCGTTTCACATATAATGAATAGATTAAACGGAAAAAACATGATTTTCGCAGTACCAATCCAATTCCAGAATACTAACTGTAGGCTTAAACAGATACTTCTTTGCTTGACTGTTACTAGAAACCTCACACACGTAACATATATTTTAAATAACTATGAGGATACACTTTGTAACGTTAACGTTATTCATGGATAAACGTACATGTAGTATCAATGAACTGATAGTGGTTTTATGCCATATTCTGAAATGAACGGCTTGATGTTAATTATCTACATCTAATCATACGTTGTGTATATATCTATCAAGCCAATATGCATTGGCAGGTTGTTGCTTGAGATGATCTCGACTATTAGTTTGCATTGTATACATCAGCAATGCAGGATTTAGCAACTGAATAGGTTTAATAACTGGTTTAAAAAAATAGAAATATTACTGGATACAAGAGGCTCAGTCTACTTATTGCGCTTTGAGTGAAATAGAAAGCTAGAAATCAGGGAACGGAATCTTGATCTTATCTGCACAGAAGTGGATTCTCTGGAGCAAATCATACAATCGACACGAGCAATTTCCCGCACAATTGAATCTACTCAGTCCTCCGGGTAACATTATAAAGGCTTTCCAGGCGATCTTCGACGTTTCTTCTATCCTAATTGCCGCCTGTAAAACATTAAGCCAGACCATCTGGTTCATTTCTGAAGTGATCTAACGTATCTCTTCCCAACGGCTACTTCCAAGCTACGTTTGTCTAGGTTTCTATCAACCCATTGAATGTGATATACTTCCAGAAAGACACGCCATTATAATGTATACGGTATGGCAGTGAACCCAATAATTCATTACGGAGGTATATCAATATATCTACATGCTATTTTACTATTAATTCGTAACTAACTTAACACATTACCAAATAAGGTTTGTCTTGAGAATACTCTAGGAATAACCAGTTGCTTGTTGAAATTGAAGTAAGCCTACCATCAGGTTTTTAACGGTTACTATAACCACGGAAGCACCAAAGCCAGAAAGGTTTATTGTAGTTTATGTTTTCTATATTTCATGCCACTGTAAACTCGTGTTTCCATACACTTGCAAATGTATCTTGTCTAATTATTGTGCTGGAATGCATATATGGCGTATATATAGCTTTTTTCACAGTCACGGCCGCCTTAAAATCGTTATCATATTTGATTTGAAGGGTAAGTGCCTTACGAAGCATACATGTGCGTGTTACTCCCAGTGAGACGAGAGAGGGAGAAAATGATAAGTGCTCAAGTCTGATCGATTCGCCATCCATCCGTTACTTAAGGTTAGAGATACAGCACCTTTTATGGTGACTGCATCACTTTCTTTTGACAGAAGCGGTCATCGACAAGCATTTTCTCATTAAGAATGTCTCCCAGATTCGAGCAACGCTTTTACTCTTAATGTAGGTTGCATGACTCTTCAGTTCTTGACGTAGGGCTGGTAACACCGATTAAAAACTCTGGTATTATTCGCTACATCAATGATATGAAAGCGGGTCCGGTGAGGCAAGCCTCTGTGGTAATATAAAACCCATTACCAACACTCGACGTTTCTTATTTACAGCCTCTTAAAACGCTGCCAGTCTGCGAAATGTTTGGTTTTAACGACGCTATTGATGATAAAAGCATTAAAATCTGACAGCTGCTAGCTTTAAGACCATTAAATTATAGATCATAAATGGCTAAAAGCGACTCAAACGTGTCGTCCTATGAATTGACAGAGATGACTACATTCAAATCGGCGAGGACGACAATCTGTTTTTCCAGCTGATTAGCTTGTCCAGAAATTTGCAGTAAATTTAAAAACTGGACAAAACTATGATGACATACTTTACTTTCTTTTAATTTACTTTACTTAATTATTGCCCTCCACCTTCTGCATAGGTACACTACAGATTTCCTCCCATGACATATACACTACCTGTGCTCAGTGTAGTCAACTTTCAGGAGACCCATTTTGTTAACTTACATGGCCAAGTAATTGCCAGAATGTGGTTTTGCACTTAAAATGTTTGTGATGAGCGTACTCACCGTATTCAATTTGATCACTTGGTTCGAAACTTTCCATATGTGTTGATAGATAGCTCATGGTAATCCCAGGGTCGCCATGATAAAACGCATGCCTTGATTTCATTTAAGACTCCCTGTCGCAACAAAGTCATCCCTCTCTTCCAATAGTTTCTTATACATGCATTCTGTATTTTCTTCGAAGGAGCTTTGTGAAGAATCAATTTAATATTTACTCATCATTTATTTTATTCCTTTTTCCAAAAGGCTTTGTTCATTACGTACATCTATACTATTGTGTGGGTGATGTGCAATATGTTTTACTATGGTATTTGTAAAAATATTATGATCATAAGACAACGACATGATGTCTTGAAAATGGGTTTGAATTAAACCGACATATTGACAGTAATGGCATCTATATTTGGAGTTACGCCTTTGTTATTGTTTATCAAACTCCTTTGTGGCCTACATGGATTATGATTTTAGAATTTCTCTTTTTTCATACTTGTGAGCTTAAGCTAATGCGCAGCGCCTGTACCCTAGTCAATATTTTTAGTTACTGCTGTCACGTTATATCTTGTTGCATCATCAGAAATTATCCGCCGCAAAAGTGAACGTCCATCATTATCTCAAAGGAAGGAAAATAAATGTTGCCAAACTCAACGAAATATAAAAACTGGAAAGGCAAAGGATCCTCAGTACTTTTGTTTCTGTTTTATATTATTTTAACATCAACTACGAATATTTGGCAATTGAAAGCACATGCGTTATGTCGCTGGGCACAAGTATGTAATATTTTATTTTGTATACATAATATCATATTATGACATCCGTTTGTGTTTTCTATGGATGACCATCTCGGTTTATGTGTTAATAATTATTTGTTCACATTTGTTACAACCAGTCATCGAAGTATAGTAAATCGCTTCGTTTGTGAATTGAGTCTTTGTTCTTGAAAAGTGTTTGTAAACAATCTCTAATGAGATTGTGTGCACACTCGCTTGAGTTAGCTGAATATGGAGACCAGGCCTAATCAAATACCCGAAATGGGAAGCATGTATGGACATAATACGGGTAAGCTATTCGGGTTCAACAACCCCTGAATGCCCCGGGGACAACCAGCTCACAGTGTTGTCACAGTAACATCTGCTAATGTACATGCCATTTGCTATTGTTAACATAATTGTTCCCAGAAGGACTTTGAAAAGGGCGTTTATTTTCACGAACACCTCCCGGGAGCTGGCAGTTCTTTCTAGTTCTTTCTACTAAAAAAAGCGTTGTATCTATTCTGCAGTTCAGAATACGTTTGATGCGTTCTAAATGTTCTGTCCGTACTAAGTCAGAAAGCGTCTATCTTAATCCAAACTTGACAGTTTATCCTTAATTAAAGCCAAGGTGCAATCATCAGATAGCACAACAAAGGGATTCGTCTAACTAAGTTAGGTCCAACTTTAAAACCATCAGTAATGAACATCTTTTTTGAGGTAGGAAAAAAGTTCTTTAATTCTACGGCACAGTTAGGGGTAAAATTTTGCATGGAAATCGAGGTTTAATTTGAATCCCATCGAGAGACTGTCAGTCGGGATGAGGGATTCCGCGTGAAATGTGGCACTTTCCCTTTAGAAGCGGACGCTCTGACACCACTGATGTTCGCCCTGCCAAGTCTTGTCAAAGTTATGTCGGAACCTCGTCCGGAAATTGGTCACAGGGTATAATAGGCCCCTATCGATATTCCTAAGACGATAGTTGCATAGTCACGTTCTGTGGCCATTGCATTTAAGGGCTAACATGCAACTCAATGTACAGACGGCGATCTGATTGAAAGCGCCCTCTAGCGGTAATTGAGTGACAATACCTATAATGAATCTGGATATCACACAGGCACTAACTTGAAAGCTTTCAAATGAGTCGTTCCATTTCGATTTAAAGCCAGACAAAGAGCTATACAAAAACGTCCCCATCTTCGTTAGTTATATTGCAGAGAAAACAATATTTCGATATTTGGGATATTTGACAATTTATTTGAATGCAATAATATTCAAGTCACTCCGAGGGCAAACGGGTTTGTTTTGAGAGATACACTAAGTAATTACACTCGACGTTATTTGAATATAATATGGATTTTAAAATAACATTCATTTGCTTGGCATGTACAACAATTTTACCAAAAATAAATTTGTTTATGTCGCGCCCATAGTCATTGGCAGTATTGATAGATGCAGATAAATAGTGCTGGTTTCCCGAAATGAAACAAGCTGGAAACGTAAATTAAAAGTATAAATCCAGCTTCTTTATTCAAATGCTTTCTCAAAGACTTAAAATAATAAGATAACATCTGTTTGGCAACTGCATGTCTTATCTTCACTGTGGTACAACTAATTACGCAGATTACTGAATTTCATAATCGAAATGTAATTGTTACAATGATACAACGAACAAACAATAAACCGATAAATCTGGAAGTTTTTGAGAACTGATGGTGCCCTGATTTCCTGACAAAGTGAAGATCAACAAAATGACTTACCTGTATTTGTTAAGATTACAGATTGTGACGGCTGGGAATTGAAGGGCCTCCACATATCGCGTTTCTACTGTCGTATCACTTGCATAGCTAAGAAAAATCCTAACTCTATCCTGGATCTGATATGTAGCCAGTCCAAGGCAACATACAAATAGTAGCACCCAACAAAATCTGGAAAACAAAAATAAAGCACATTCTCAAAAGAATAACAAACTTAATATACCTTTGAAGTATTGCACAAATCTAAATGAGAAAATACAAATCGACAACTACATACATTTGTAAATATTAAAGGAAGCACTTAAATTAATTGGCAACTAAAAGTCTTAATATTACACAGAAATAAGTATGAGTTAAGTTAAGGTTCCTTGGTAGAAACACAGACCATTGACATGATATATGGGCTTTTAGAAACAAATTTATTATTGATAGGGTAGACGATTTCAACATCATGCCTGAGGATCACTTTATAGCTCAACCCTTTTAATCGTATGGAAATCACTCGAATATTTATCTATACGTTACTTCTCTCTGTAAAAGTAAAACATTAGCATTCTTCCTACATTAATTACGCACTTTGTTTTTACGTTATAATGTTTTATGTAAATTGAATTGATATATACTATAACATGTAAACAATGAATGCAATTTATTTTTATGGTTAAAAACGACCAAAAATCACACGACTCACCATTAAAGTTCATATTTGAAGCTAATAAGCAAAACTAATATTTTAAACAACAACAAAGTTATAAACGTATGTTTTCATCAATAGACAACTCTTGCAGCCATTCGAATGAAGTCATTTCTGTTTATTCCTGGAGTAAGCTGAACCTGAAAGCGGAATTTTCTGCAAGATTATACGTTTGTATAACCGTGACTGTGTTGCATAATAAAGCGATTGATTGATTGGTGTCAATCACAGTGCTCTGGGGTATATTCACTCATAAATATGACGTTGGTATTTCCAACAATATACAACGACACAAACAAGGTAAAAACAACGTGACGTCACTTCCAGTGTCAGCTTTGTTTGAAACAGTACTTCCCTCTAGTGCAAAGTATGAGAGAGTGGCTGTGAGCTAGCAACATAATCTTCTTAGCCAGAGGGCCATAATAGTCGAAATCTGTTGTAAAGTTTAATAAAGTTATAAAATATACAACAATAACAATCGAGCGGCTGTGTACGTCGGAGTATTTATACATCATGACATTTAACAGAACATTAAAAGTTCAAATTTTATAAATGGAAGATTTCACGTTCAGATATTTGGAAGTTATTTGGAAAAACAAAATAGGTCCGTTTTCCCTCGAATCCAACACTGTAAATGATATTGGTTCAAATCGCCGTATTGATCTTAGGTATATAAGGAAGATTTCCGTTGTCTACGGAGATATCAGAGTGTGTAGTTATGTGGTTTCTTCGGGGTTTTTCAGCGTAGACTGGCAATGCGTAGTCGTCATATAAGTGAAATACTCATGAATACGACGTCAAAAACCAATCAAATAATTAAATCAATCAATCGAGTCAAGCTCATATTATTGGTATGGTTAAAAAGTATTTAAATAATGCAAAAAAAAGAAGAGATAATTACAGTTCTGTGTAGAGCTTTATGTTCCTTAAATATATTATATTGATTTATCTCACTGTTTGATGCATACAGACCAATATATAATTATTCACCATCTGTTGCGCACGTTATCAGAACAGAAATATTAAATATCGTTGAAAGTTTTATCGATCATACAATGGCTTGTATCCACATGGGCATGTAAAGTGGATTATCTTTTCATTGTGCTCTTATCTGTTCGCTATAAAAGCACAATAAAATATTAGCGCACAGCCGATATAAGCCAACGTATTAGAAAAACGTAAAATTCACCGTAAAGCTAACTTTATCTTCATTTTATAAAAATAACAAAGCGGGATTATAATTGGAACTACCCTTGACAGATACGAGAGGAAGCATTTGTTTTAAACACTTTGTCTTTGATGTCGGAGGAGGTTTTATTTCAGAAATAAAGTGCGATTTTCTGACCTTTATTGTTTGATAAAGGGTCGGTCGAATGGTGGTTGATCACGTAAACCACTCAGCTTCCGGCCTTCTTAAAAAAATAGAAGGTTAGCTAACTGGAGACTAGATAGTGGAAATTCACTACCCCTCTGATAGATAATTGGCACATCTCCCAAGGTTATCCAAAGCCCACCCTAAATACTGTTTATGGTAACGATACGAAAAATACCTCATTGCGATCAGGTTTGGTAGCTGTGTCAACTATCTACCATAGGGGTTGGGTAGTGGATTTCTGCTATCTAGAATCTAGCTAGCTATAACCTTCTATTGACGTACAAGGCCATATAGCAGTGAGTGGTATAGGTGGCCGACATTTACTGCTGACGATTTGATGCCTGACTCTGATGGTCCCGGAAGGGTCCCAATCTGCAGAGCTGGGATCTGTTATGTATCAGAGAGAGTTACCTTTACAAAAAACGAAAATACTGTTAATGATCACTTTCTAAACGACAAGAAAAATTCATAATTGCATTCGTTGTCCCGTTGATCTATTGAGTTATTACGTCACCATTGTCAGTTATTTTGAATATTGTGAATATTTCATAACGCCTTTGTTTTTCGACACAAAATGGCTCAATTGATTTATAACGTTATTGTCGTGGAGAAAGATCCACAGTAAAAACTCTAAAAACAAAAGAACGTTATAGCTTTCTGTCCTCAACAAGCCTGGTTGATACATTTATTTTTGTGTGTCTATAATATAGGAATTTTTGTGGTTTGATTGTCATAGAGCCGTTTGTGTAATTCCCCAAATTCATCGATTTCCTAGTAATTAATAATTTATTCCCAATTAATGATGGTGGGAATTAAGACAGAGCTGTTTCACGCATTATGGATATAATCCGATTGTCTGAAATCTGTATAAATATCCTGTTCGTTTATTAGCTTGTAATTATGTTACACGTTGTAGAGTAACAAGTTATGTTGTCCATACAGTATAGCTGGTAGCGTAGAGACCAGCAGCGAGCATATTCATCGTCCAGAGATGGTGAATAATGGAAGAATAGTTACGTCTTCCAACACTGTTCTCTAAGCATTGTGAATATTGTCCTTCGAAAGATATAGGTTTACGACATAAACGGATATTTTTGGTTAACGAATGATCCTAATAATACACGTATGAAGAGTTGGCTATACATGCAACTTGAAACATGTTTGCTTCGAATTCTTAGTAGATACGTTTCTTAATGGGACTTTACTTAATATTAGGTACTATAAAAGTAAAGGAAGCGATTCAAAGTAGCAAAAAATTTAAAACAGAAGCCAAATTTACACAATTGACTCACAATTTGTGTGGTTTTGGACCAAAAAACATCGTAATTAACATCGCACATGTCAATCGACCAGCACCTTGACAACGGATAATTTACAATAATTATGTTAAAACTGGCTTAATTGGATTATTCACAATCGCTTGCTGGTTCTGACATGGGAACTATTCGAATTAAGGCCGTGCGAACAATTATGTACATTTTAGATGAAGAGTTGTACGGGTTAAAGGTGGCCGATGTACCCCATAGGAGTTCCTAGCGCATTTCATATGCGTCATTAGATGCGCTAGAGAGCTGGTAATTAAATGTCCTCTCAATATTCTGACACTATAGCAGCAAATTATGTTACGGGTTGTTGGGACTTTAATTACCGAACAGAGTGGGTATACTGTGCTCGCTGACCGCACAATGGATGCGTGGAAGTAGGACGTCAGTTTCGGTTCACCCCTGAGATTGGATACACGGTGTACAGAAAACAGATAATTTACTTGCACAGTTTGAACACGATAAAGAAAAGTATTAGAAACATGTACCACGAAGAAAACTCAAACTGGGCAAAATATTGTATGAATCCCCAATGTTGGTTGATTTATGAAAGCAGTGTTTCCTAGAAAACCTTAATATAGCTCTGGAGCATATTTTCTTACCAATTGATACTTATTAATAATAGATGCCAGGATTCAAACAATATCCATAACTGTTTGGTTCCAAATTCAGTAATGTTGAGAGTGGGCTTTCAATATCAAACTACAGAGTTTCAAGACGCAATTCGCTAAGAACATCATTTAAATAGATAAACAAGAACCTGGTGTGAAACTTTTCATCTCATAAATAATCTATATTACTGTTACTTTTATCTGTAGCTACAAATATTTTGATCTAATAAAAAGTCATACATGTTTTAACTTTAAAGTTGCATTTATAAATGCATTGACTGAATTAATCTTTTTCTGATTTCTTGGAAAGATATATATTTTCCCAGGAAAATCTGACCAGTCAGACAGCGAAGTATTTCACTGCAGACAGAGGTTGTCTCTAGCACGTGCAAATTAATTCTACCATTGGACAACTTTTTGTACATTCGAGAGGAACAAATGTTGTCCATTAGATCCAAAGTAACCGGGTTGCCTTTCCAGTGTTTCTTGTCCTGTTTACCTAGCCTTAAAATGAGTTGTAAGCCCACCATATTGAGTAGTTAAAAAAGAACAGCGCTCAATCTATACTCTGAGGCTGAGGCACCGGAAGCTATAGTCAAGGTGTGTATTTAGTAGCATAACTTTAACAAGTCGCTTATGTACATACTACGTTTTCATGATTTGTTTTCTCAGTTAAATATATTTAACGATGGCAAACATCTCGTTGAATCTATGGATATTTCATAACTAGTTGTCCATATGCTTTTAAAATCTGTTCAAGTAGAGGGAAACCCGTTGCCGTGATAAAATCCACCAGACCTGCTTGTGTAAATGTACTTCCGGCAAGACTGAGGGGAAATGGCCTCCTCAAGTTACCAGACTTCCGGTTTTCGAAGCACACTTAGCGACGAGAGAATCGTGCATGCCTTTGATGTCATCAGATCTTAACGTCATGAAATTGTACCGCTATTGTTAAGCGCCAGAAAAGCGTATGCCAGGGAACACAGGAAGAAAAGCATGCCAACTAAACTAAACTTTGAATCGATAATCAGAAGAATCCATCTGTAAGGACTTTTAATGGAAACTGTTAAGTGAGGCTCTTTACACTTCAGAATACATTTCAATAAATCTGTTTTTGAGTTCAAGATTTCTAATATCACTGTTCGTCTATGATATGTTGAGCGACATTTTGTTTATC
The DNA here is from genome assembly GCA_032466195.1 of Katharina tunicata. NCBI lineage: Eukaryota > Metazoa > Mollusca > Polyplacophora > Chitonida > Mopaliidae > Katharina > Katharina tunicata. Next base: position 24,640 of record JAVFBZ010013153.1, on the reverse strand, counting down.
TTTTGTGTTGAAAATCTGGCTGTAAATGATAAAAGAACATATTACGCGTGAGCATCTACACGCTTTCAAACCGGCAACGACGCAGTATGTTTAATTTTCCACAAATTCAACATGAGTGAGAATTTGATGATATATCCCATTGAGGGCCACAGTCAATAAACTTATGACAATCCATCAAATAACACACGCCTAATTTGTTTTTGGCGACCGACAACTCCCAAGTACCCTATTGAACCTCTCAACTTGGGGCGCTTAGCTCTACAATTGTATTTATATAAAAGCTTTACGTCCCTTATTCCTTTACGACTGATTCGTTCCACCTATTCATTTAAGACCACTCGTGCTACGGTTTGTCATTTTGCGCTATTTGCTAGAAGGGACGTGTAAACATCCTTTTGTGAAGATACTAAGAATACCCCTAATTAGACGACAGTCTGAGACATCTAACACGAACGCTCAAGGCTTCAGCATCCTACCACAATATATTGACTAATTAATGCTCACCTCTCACGTCATCATTGCGTTTTAATGGGTAGTTCTGTATCTTTGCTAGACCCATTAGGCGAGATAAAATAGCGTTATCTCTTCAAGCATTTCGTGTTTTACACCTATGATAATGTTTCTACCATTACTAGCTACCGATTTTCAAAGTCTTTGGGGTACAATTGCACTATTGCATTTAATGTCCATACCCTGGGTTAGCATTATTACATATTATGTAAAAATGACGCCAAAAAGTTGTACAACTTTTCTGTCATGTTCAATTGGCTGAAATAATTGTATACTCGGTCTATGTGTCAACAATGAATAAATCACCCATTTACACATAAACAGGTTTAAGGGATAATATTTGAAACCCCCTTAAGAAATTGCACTTGAACTTAAAACGAATCTGTCAACTTGATAAAACAACTTATATCTGGCGTTGTTGCGTCTGTTTTTATTATAGTTATTGAAGCCTATCTTTTAATATCCGTCAAAAATGTACGATATTATCAGTCACATCCTGTTGGCAACGTGATATTCTCATGCCGACCAATGTCTACTACTGAGCACATGTTACCTTAACATTTTAATTGTGACAAAACAGAGTCTCTCTATAAACCTTGTCTATAAAACCATAAAGCTTGTCGAAAAATCTTAAATGTAATAACATGGTCCTATTTTTAACAAGGTAGTTCTCCCAATTCTCTGAATCGACGGATGTAGAATGTAGTTATTTAGTTTTTTGTCCACTTATCTTTAAGGGTTTAAAACCCGTTTTCTCTAAAATTGCGAGCGTGTTTTAGGAAGTAAATTAAACCTATATATCCGAACCGAAAACATCAGTGGTCTTTCCTCATAGCCAAAATCTACAAACTTCGTTGACCCTTTGCGGTAGTTTGAAGGTAGTGCATGCCGCCAATACAATCAATACCGAGACACGGTTCGAATATGTCCAGTATAATTACTTTATCTATGAACCGTCTAGTCATATAATGTGTTGCGGCTAAGAACGCGTGAATAAAGTGTGTTTTATAAATTGGAATAACACCTTGTTTCTCAAGAAACTAAAAATGTTGTTGCCTCAAGATAATATTCGTGGGTCGGTCTGTAGAAAAATCTGCATAATTAACCCAAAACGCATTTGTTCTGAATGAGAAAATGTGAGTTCCTATGACGTATTTACTGAATACCATGATGGAAACCATCATGAAATACCATTAATGGAATACCCTTCTTGAAAATCTTAGGTTATTTGTAAGCTGTTTCTCAGTATTGTGGGTCTAGGTCGGTAAGAGTATAGCTAATGTGTTCTCTAATGAATCGGATTAACCTTAATTTCACTTTAATGGATGTAACAATGTTGTAGCTACAAGGTAATTCTATATTGGTGAATAAATCAACCTCCCCTGACCGCCCAAAGAAAAATAATCCTGTTTTAATTCTAGGAGCGTTATTTTGGCCATAGTGTCTTTATCTTTTTTATACAATGTATCTGTAGTATTTTGTTATAGCAGATTTCCACTAAAAGCGCGTCAGGAACGAAACTCTACTGGAACCGACTGTGGCAGAAAATGACATGACATATATAATTGGATCGATATTATCCAACTTACACTATACAATATGGTGGTGTTTGTGTATACAATGTAAATTAGTCATCTCACGAGGTCAGATAATGAAAGCGACTCATCTCCGACTGAGCCCTGTAATCTCAGAGCTTCCTGTGAGCAACTAATTACAACCAATCAAGCGTCAAATTTGAGGACAGCCCGGATCTGGCTTATTACGCATGCCTGATTGTGTATGCATTCCCCGCTAAATATAGTTACGTTATTAGACATAAGATTGAATGGGATACAAACGGGACCTAAACCCCCGCCCGTTAAATCCGCCTATCTGATCACGAACCATGATTGTTCCGTCTCCACCATAGAAAATAATGCCTCTATGCATTTTATAGTAGCTATATAACAAGTCATGTAGGTCATATCACTGGTTATGCTGTCGCATCGTCCAGTTTCATTAGTTCGTCTTAATATTCACAAAAAGAGCCCGGCCATCAACGAACAATTTTTCAACATCCTGTGACCAAATGGCCCGAAAGAAGGGTATTGGAAATGTCGGGACAATCTGCCTGTCTTGACCAGTGGACTGAAAAACTCTCACATATGAGAAAAGCAAAATGGGCCAAACCATAGAAAGGGGTAAATCAAACTAGCTGTCTTCAATAAATGCAGTGTATAGCAATCGTTTTTTAGTCGGGTTTTAATGTCATGTAATGTCATATATCAATCGTATTTAGAATCCCTCGCAATGCAGTCAAAGGTGTCCACAAAGAATTAAACAACATTTGTCCATACCAATGTGGGAAGTGAAGGTGTATTTTCTGTGATCGTTTAATGTATGTTCAGTGTATTAATGAATATACGCCTTGACATTAGGAAACGCTGCAATCAGGAAATACACAAGACAATTACTGCCGCAAATTATATACCAGGACATGTAAAGACGAAATTTATTGGTAAGTTTGCCTACTAAGGGCGTTTGAGAGAGTGGACAGTAGACTTTTGACAGATGTAATACTAATAAAGATTATATTTTCTCCCAAATACCCGCTCACCCTCCTCATACACACACAGGCCTATCCCACCCCAAAGGATTATCAACCTATACTATGTCCATATAACAAAGACTTGACTTTTGATTTTCAACTTCTGGGTTTATGGATAAACTTATCGATATACCCAGAAGTTGAAAATCCATCAAAGTCTTGTTTTTTGTTATGTACCCAGCTTCTAAATGCCGGTTAAACAAGATATATCCATATGTCTGAGACTTTACCAAAATTATAGCTTGTGTTAAGAATAATAACGCGATTTAGCTAATTGGCAATACTATTTGGATGCAAAGCGTGTATTGTTTAACTGATCTATTGTTTGTGCATGTTTTAAACCACTTTATAAGGTTAGTATCAAGAGAAGATCGGCGGGTGATTTGTAGGAGCTTTCTGTGCCGTTGGTGCTCTCTGGGCTTAAGGGTAGCAGGAAGCCGATGCGTTATGGTGTCATGTAAATGTCTTGTGACTTGCCAGTGTCGTTTTTGGGGAGATTTCTGTGCCATTGGTGCTCTGTGGGCTTAGGGGTAGCAGGAAGCCGATGTGTTGTGGTGTCATGTAAATGTCTTGTGAGTTGCCAGTGTCGTTTTGGGGGAGATTTCTGTGCCATTGGTGCTCTGTGGGCTTAGGGGTAGCAGGCAGCCGATGTGTTGTGGTGTCATGTAAATGTCGTGTGAGTTGCCAGTGTCGTTATGGGGGAGATTTCCTTCGCCGTAGTACGAGTAACATAACATTAACTACACTGTACGACCCCAATCAAAGAAACATTTGAGGGACGATAGAATATGGATTTCCTTTTTTTTCCATTTTGTTTTTGATTCTGAGGAATGAGGGATTTCAGAAAAAAGAGACGATAGTTCTAGAATACAGTGTCAGCGGAATATCCAGATATGAAAGATAGATATACAGATGATAAGTAGGAGGTTCTCCAGCATCCCCCAATAACATATCGCGTCATTGCTGGCAAAGTTTTCATTTAATATCGCTGTGCTTTGTGATTTGCTTAAAACAACATGAATTATGTATTTTGTTATGAAGAGCTTTCAGAATCCCCAGAATGCACCATAATGTCAATATGTATGATCCATTCCAGAATTTACATCATCCCTCTGCTTCAATTACAAAGACATAATGGTTGGTGAAGTTGCGTTTATATGACACAATTGTCCGCTGTGTCAATATTTCGTTTGAAAAGTACACATGAATATATTTATAAATATATATATATATCATCTGTATTGCCTTTTATCGAGATGCGCCTATAGGTTATCAAGAACAACTCGAGATTCAGGTCTATCTAGAAACTTGTCTCTGAGAATGTATCTAGAACATGAGATTATTTATCGGCTTTAATTAGTCGCTATCTCTGTGCTAGTGTGATTCCTCTTTATAAAAATAAATATGTCATCTGACGAATTGGCTGTAAATTATCAACCGGGAGGAAATTGCGAAAAGTGCGTTGTGTTGTTCTTAGTCAAATTGCAGACCTTATCAAGTTGTGAACAAAAACCCTATTACAGTTTGTGTAGGATTCCTCGTTTTCCTCTGAATGCAAGTAAACTGTATGGTGGGCTTTGTATGTTACATGTGTTGTCACAGATATATATGTATATTAAAATGTTGTGCATCAGTTTTATATAACTTAAATACTGTACAGATTCTATGTTACTAAATTTGGGTTATTCTCATTTGCTACAAATACCTTAATAAAACATGGGATGAAAAGAACACCATATATTTTAGTTACAGAACCGACAATTTAAGATCCTTTTAGTAGAAACGAGAAATCCTAGAATATATGAAATACCAGTTTTGTTAAAAACATGGTTTGCCATTTAATTTGACTTTGCCTTTTTGTGTTGCATTCCCCTTAAAACAAAATAATAATAAAAATGGTACAGTTTTTATTTATATATGAAATCGAATAAACGCCCACACTGCATTTCCGAACTGCATTTCAGGTAAAACAGATACACTGTTTTTCAGTGTCAATTTTTGTAAAAACACATGGTCATTTGTGTTACAAAGAATAAAGGTAATTCAGAACAACATGACTTTATTGTTCGAACTTTCTTTCATATTATAACAGCTTTTGTAGACATAATTTTTATTAAACATTTAATTAATTTAAAGTTAAGATGTAAATAGACGCGCAATTAATAGATTAGACATAAAATGGAAACAACAAAATTTTGGTGAAAGTCAATATTTGAATGACAAAAACACACAATTACTTTAGCAAGATAGCCTAATATAGACATCTGCTTGACAAAACTGCAAATAGCAAACAGTTAACAGAATTATACGTAAGCATATTTTTATTTTTATAAAAGTATTTCTAAGCTGCGTGTTTGCATTTAGTGACCAGCATATCACTTCAATTCCCAGCCACCTAGACAAGAATATCACTGCTATTTTTGCAAAATGTGTTTGCAATGTTAAGTTCTGTTGCTTTGACATTCCTTTCTTATTTATTCCTTTCGAAAAAAATGGACCGATGTGAATTTCATACTGGTTAGGAGATAGTACTATTCTAAAGATAATTTGATAATACCGTGTATTAATTAAGTGGACTCCCGTTAATTTGTAAATTCACATAGCTATAATTGTTCAGTTGCCCGTAAGGCCAAATTGAGATTGTTTTAAATAAAGGAATATAGAACAACGTAGTTGTCTTTGGCTTAAAATTATAAAGCAACAGTGTAATTAATGTCAGAATATCATAAAACGTTGGAGGTAGACAAGATGAAAATATCAACAATATACAACTAGGCACAAGGTTAAATGTAATGTATTACCCACTTGTATTGATGGTGGTGCAAAAAGATCTACCACAGTACCTAAAAATGACAGCAAAGCGGAAAATAAATAATCGAGAAAACACAAGCTGGATTATTCGTGATCAAACTGACATATACGAGTGAAACCAAATTGATAGATAAACTTACCTTCTACAGGTGCCTGTTTTAGAATCAATGAGATAACGAAGTCTATGTAGTCCCATAGTGCTGGCGTATCTCAGTAATGAATCCCCGTTCGACTGTTTACGATTCCTGGGAAAAGTTTTGGTCTCTATACTCTCGTAAATCCCACTTTCTCGAGTACGTTTCCTTTCATCCAGAAACTCACGTAAAGTATCCACTTCCACTTGCAGTTTGCGCAACATGTCGACAACTTCTGTCCGAGTGTCCCCGGACGCCCCTTGCCACTTTGACACATCCAGCACTGAATAGGGTCTACTGCTGTCCGAGGGAGCTCCACGTGAACTAACACTAGATTTTCCTGTAGGCGCACGGCGGAAAGCTTTCCTACCTTGATCTAGTTCTGAATAGGGTCTACCGAAATGTTCCCGTTCACAAATGCGGGATTCACTGCCGTCCAACGAGCCGGAGGATGCACCTTCAGCCCAGGGCTTTTTCATATCAGTGCAGTCCTGCCCGTCAGAGAGCAGAACACGAAACTCGGCCGGTTCCAGTGCTTCCAAGGGTAACGGGTGTCTCACTATGGTTGGTGCCAATTCAATGTCCATCATTATATGATCACAAAACAATATTAATGCAAACGGCACTCTGCCATAATCCTTTTGTTATCACCCTCATTTGTCAAAATGAATTAAAAAAAGCCTAATTACTAAAATAATTTCTGATTTTCTGGCTGCTATATAATGGGAAGCCCCCGACAAAATTTCTAGCTGTCTGTGGGAGCGGGTGCTAATCGCCAAGAGGATCGCGATCTATTTGTCACCGCTAGTCGAGAAGACTTCGTCTACTCCGTGAATATCGTCACATCTCTCCAGTAAGCGATGCCGTTTTAAACTATGCTCGCTCTGTTCAGTGCGTCACCCACGCCTGTCCTACCTCGTCTTGTAGCCGCGCCGCTCAGCCAAGTGGTGTGATTAGAGAGGATATCGCCGAGCGCCTTACCTTACAGCACTTCTCGTTGTATGCAATATTAATCAAGGCTTGGGTAGCCGTAAAAGCTCCAAACGAATCATCTTTATTGGACTATGATATATGATGCCAGGAGCTAATGACAACCCAAGCAATATCATCATATGGATTCATTAATGCCAGCACTCTATGACAACTCTTTAAAAAATCAATCTGAGAAGACGGCGCACAAATACTGTGACAAAAAACAGACACAAACATTGTCAACATGGAGATGCATCAGAAATTTGTGTTGAACAGTGGTAAAGTAAGGTTGCTTTTCGTACTAGGAAAAGTTGTCATTCGGCATCGAATGTAATACATAATGGATATCGGATTTCTCTTCAACGCTGTGTACGTTTTGTAATAGTTTTAATCTTAAACATACCCCGAGGAATATAAGATCTAATCAATATGGGAGAATCAATAATTGGCTCATGGCTGCGGATAGCGACCGCGTGCTTTCCCCCAATCACCATCAACCTTTAGAATATGTGTTTATTAAAGAGCTTATAAGCACTCAGCCAACGTTTGCATGCTTCAAAGTGTAACAAGAGATGCATGTTTAAGTGCGCAGCATCGCTTCTAGAACTTCGCTTTACATTTTATATGCTGTGTTCGTTCATTTAACAAGAAAATATAGGCATGTGGAAAATGAAACTTGGTGATGATCTGATCCTGGAAATCCATTAGGCGAAATTGAATTATTACAATTTATCGCCAAATTAACACGAACGACATTTCGTATTGTTTTACTACCTCCACTCTGAGCGGGTACATGGTTGGACGGGAAGCTATCTTCACCAGGTTATCTCTGAGCTAAGGGACACCAGGAATCCAATTTGTTGTAGTGTCCTGTTTTTGTCCTGTTTCGATGTCAGGGTGTCGTTTAGGGTGGTTTCGTGTACCGATTGGGCTGGCACGCCGTTATATGAGTGAAATTATCTTAAAACTGTGTAAAACACCTACCAAACAAACCTCCACTGACTGTAAGGTCCATGGGTTCGATTTTCGTATGGACTTCAATTAGAAAAAATAAGTTTTAGTTAAAATATTTGTCAACTGGTAAGGTTTATTTTTTCATTTTGCAAAGGCGAGGGAAAAGATGACTTTTAACAAATTCGGTACCTTATAAAATAAATATAAAGCAGTTCTTTTATAAAATATAATGTAATATACACTATTTTCTTTGTGTGGTATGAAAACCGCATAGGACGGCTTTTCCTGCGTGGCTGTGAGTAAGAGATATAGGGCTTTCAATAGGACGATGTAGCAAATTAGCTCTCGTTGTCCGTCATACAGCCTGATGGGGTCACACCGTTCAGCTGCGGGCAATATTTTAGGCCTACTTCATTTCTTTCTAGTATTCCCCCGCGTACCGAATTGATCACGCCTCACTTCATTATACTGCTCGAACAGCCCATCGATTAAGGTCATATAGAGAAATCTAGGAATTGCACCGTTTTATCAATTAAAGAAAATAGTTAACGGTGACAAACTAATTTACGACCAGGAAGAATTGAAGATTGGTCTATAATACGTTACCGCTGAATATCGTTTTGTCGCCTCAGTAAAGTCAAAACCGCAAGTGATTGGCCTGTCAAGGCTAGCTCTGATAGGCTGAAAATTGATGCCTCCTAGGTCAACCTAGCCAATCAAATCGCAGAGAAAAGTCACAGGTGGTCTCAAGATCCAATCGTTGGTGAATAAAAGACACATTTGTCATCATTGCAAGATATATGATTCAAGCTATGTATAGTGAAATAAATCATAGCTCTGGAAATTACATGCAAAGATAATCCTTTGCTACGAATAGTGTTATTTAATGTGATGAAAACTACTAATTAATTGAGCTGACTGATGTGCAGCATACGCATTCTTTACTAACAATGAGCGCACTCAGAATTTAAATAAAGAAAGAAGCTGCACTGAATTTGATTTGTTTGTTTGTTTGATTGGTGTTTAACGTCGTACTCAAGGCTATTTAACCTATATGACGACTTAATATTAATTATTTATTTCTGTGCCGGTGTATAGTGGAAAACAGGGAAGAAACCTCGTAAAAACACTCGCGAACTCCGCAGCCACCGGAAAACTTATATACCTTTGGTTCACAGGGTTTTCGATTATTTCAAATATTCAGAGGTTGGGCATTTCTCCAATATGACACCTTACGGATGACAGATACCACTCATCATAAGAAACATAATGCCTCACTCGTCTTTGATATTTACTGCAAATAAGTCCTTGTTTGAAAATGGAAGACATCGCATGTTGCATAACTCCTTTTAAACTCAAGTAAATCATATAGCCATAACTTTTAGTTAATATTGATTTATTTCCGTTAAATTTTATTTGCTTTATTTACTTATCTACGTATCTACTCAGATGTCTACAATTAAACAACAGCTGTTCAGTGTTTCAGATTACAGGGCAGGTGCATGGTACAAAGTAATCCGACGAACTGAGCAAAAATCAGAACAAAAAGATGAAATCAATAACCATGGCGACTTATACTGATAGAACTAATTTCCATGCCATGCGCGGATGTATATACCAAATCTGTTTGCCTTAAAGACGTCGAAAAAAATAATTATTTAGGATCTTGGTAAGGTTGTTTAATTCCTAAAGGAGGATTCCTCCTTCGACAACGTTATTTTGTGAAATTCAAAAAGCATAACATAATAATGGAAAAAATTAAAATAAAACTGAGAATCAATCTACCGATCTAATATGTCAAATCGAGGATAGAATTATGTCCGCGATTACAAATGGAGGATTTAATTGTTTTCGTGATGACAAATCGAGGAAATAATTGTGTCCGCTATGACAAATCGAGGATAAAATTGTGTAAATGATGACAAATGAAGGATAAAATTGTGCCCGTGATGACAAATCGAGGATAGAGTTTTGTCAGTGATGGCAAGTCTAGGATAGAATTCTGTCAAAATCGAGGATAGATTTGTGCCCGTGGTGATAAATCGAGGATAGAATTGAGTCCGTGATGACAAATCGAGGATAGAATTATGCTCGTGATAACATATAAGTGAAAATAAGTGTGGTGCAAAAACCTATCCTTTGGGGAAAATTACAAGATCTGTTTGATAATGTTTTCAGGTAAATCTGCTATTACACAGAGGTTTGCTATTGAAATAACAAGTATGCAGTGAAATCACACGACACATTTTTAAAATTTTTTTAAAAGCATATGTTGTCTTGAAATATTGAACATATTGTTATTATTTGATTGTCTTGCTGATGTAGGCCTAACTTCTGCTAAATAGATCAAGTGATTCATTTCATTTATTCCTATCAGTGATGATACGAAAACAGTGATATTTGTTCTGTTATTCATTTAATTAGAGATATCTCTAATTTTTTCGAGATTGATAACATATAAGTATGCTGGTGTAAGCAGGTGTCTGTTGTTTTTACATTAGTTCGAGATAAATGGAAAATAAAATAATGTGTAGCTTTACAAAACGGTGAAACGGTGAAAGTAGGTCATGTCATATTACCCAAGCTGCTCAGTGGTGGCATTCTTGTTCCGGTTGGACAACTGATGCGCAACGAGATTAATCGTGACTGTACGTTGAGTGCAACTAAACGCTATCCAGCTGTTTTCTTGAATAAGCTTATCCTGTGCATTAACAACTTGATATGGACGTTAGTTAATTAATACACGTGAAACCGACAGGTATGAATACAAGCAAGACAAAATAGTTATGGAATCAAATTGTTTTCAGATAGTCTAATGTTGATAGACGGATGACTCTGCCTTCCATTTCATCTTCCAATTCTGAATCCATTATATAGGTGGATTTCAATAGCATATTTTGTGCAGTGAACTGTTATTTCCATGCCAAGTTACACATAACAGTTTGTGTGGTATTTTGAGGATACCACAACAAATGTTCGTGTCATCTATCTCATACACGAACACGAAACCAAGGATCGCTCGAAACAGTGACTTCATATACAATTATAAAAGCATCCATGCATCGGCTCATCCATGAGAAGACAGACACAAGCAGGACATATTTGCACTGCGAACAATAACGTCACTTCTGGTTTTTAAATGTAATAATTTACGGTTAGTCTTTTTCCCTTCGAAATGTGACACGGTCGATTGTCTTTCCAAATACACTTGGAAAAAATAAGTTTTTGTTGAAATTCGCTGGTTTTTGTCCTTTAAGAGACATATACGGCCCCTCATGAGCGTTATGTGTATTATTTGTACTTCATGAAAATAGCTGATATTCTGTAGTCTAGAATAGGTTTCTGAGATCGCGCTGTTCATTTATCAAGGTTTTCTCTCATTCTTTAAACCATTAAACAGGGAAGTTAAACCCCCAGGAATTTTACAGAAACAAATACATATTAAAAAAAGAGCTTTGCATGGCATCATATTTTAGGCTATTCCATACCCTGGATTCGTCCCCATCGTCAGGACCTGTATATGGGATGTTTCTTTTAATGTTGTGATCCGTTTTAATATAACACCTTCTCGATAGATCGAAGTCACAATGGTGATATATTTCCTGTTGTTCGTCAATTACATTATTGCCGATGATGGTGAAATGTCCCACATATCAGTTTAGAGTTATGTAAAATAAGAGAAAGTCCTAAAAGGCTAGCATTCATATAAGTCAATACAGATAATATAATGTGGTCTTGTTATGCTACGTCAGCCTCTGGCTAAGGGCATTATGTTTCCGGATTATATTCATGCTGTCATACTTAGCACTGGAGGAGCATTATCTTTTCAACAGCAAAAACACTAAAGTGACTAAACGTTTTGGATGTGTTAAGAGTCGCTGTGTACTGTTTCAATACACCGCTGTCATATAAGTGAAATACCCTTGAGCACGACGTTAAAACAAATCACTTAATCAACATTATACTGCGTGAGTTTAACTTGTTTGACTGATGATAGTATAATAAAGCCGAACTATATTTTCTTTAATATCAACAGGACTTGCTTGTTCGGAGTTTTTCTTATTCTATAATACAAAATTGCATCAGACTGGTTTAAAACGGGTAAAGAGTTTAAGGCCAAAATGGTAGCATATTGTGTTTCTCGAAGGCCACCGAGCCTTCAATCACTCGCCGCCATGTTTATCTCACGTCCACCGAGCAAATCTGTAATAAACGGCTACATCAAGTGGGATCTCTTATTAGATTATTTAAATGCAGTTGCCGGAAAAATTCATTTACCGTAGTCGTCAATATCGGCGAGGCCTCAGCGCGGATACAGCAATGAGATTATCACAATTCTCTGCAGATGTTGCCAGTGTTTGCCTGAACCGAGAAAATAAGATTGAAACCAAGCCGAGGATGGGAAAGTTATTGAGACAGTGTAGATACCACTCGATATTCATACTAGTAATATTCTGGTACATGATACACTTGTAAAATTACATCAGTCTTTCAACACGGTTGCTGAGCACCGCCTTAGCTGTCATCTCTGGCAGCACATAGGCATTGAACATGTGAATTGTTATGCCATTCTATTTTTAATCTACCTAATGCAAAAGCTTAAACTGTGCTCCATTGGACTCTATAATGCTTGTTAATATTTTGTTTAAACCTTTTTAAAATGGGTTTCTTTTCTTCACGTTATTGTTTGTCGGACCCTAAACCTCAAAAATGAATCCTTAAACCTAAACATCACACGCTTCATTTACTATTTGTACTCTGGCCGTGGACACTGCAGTGATATATTCATAATTAAGCTGGTATGCCTAATTCCAGTATCTTGGTTTTATGATTAAAACAAGGAGCTTACAATTATTTTACATTAAGAGATTCAATTTTTTAAGACATAAACCATTGGAAATTGTTTATTGTTAAGCTCGCCTGAGTTTATATGCGGAAAGAAATACTATAGCCGTGTGTTTGTCCCATTCTACCAAGAAGCTAACTAGATGGAACTATTGCTAAAAAAAAATATGTGTATGCTTGGAAGTAAAGATGCAGCCGTGTCTGATGTTAAGCCCATGGTGGACTTCCGGCCAAACATTAACCGGTCTCACCTTTGATGGACCATTTTTAGCACTGAATTCCCAGCTCACTGCTTTAATTGAACTTTGTATGTTATTCCGAGAAGAAATAAGTTATCCAGACATGATTGATATTGTCGTCAATTTATAACATTGTATTGGGCCACAAGATAAGCACTGTTTCAATATAAAATCAGATAACAACCTGCATGTTCGTAGAAGAAAACGTCCTTTATAAATGGCTGTTTTTAGAAACATCTGAAAAGCATCAGCTTTCAGAGAATCGGAACATAAAACTAGTTACAACAGGATTCTGGTTTTTACTCCCTTTTTGAACCGCGGGCAGTTGGGTGGGAGCCTCCTGTGTCCTGGCGCTCTCTGGGCTAACGGACGCAGGGAGTCGATCTGTTGTGGTGACCTGTCCTATTATGTTTAATGTTATGTAAATGTTTTGTCCTGTCTCGCATGTTGTCAGCGTCGTTTACGATGGTTGACTTCACATATTTGACTGACAGGCCGTCATTATAGTGAAATAACAAATAAACAACCAATATGTTTTATCTTGAATATCTCATAACGGATACACCAATGAGATTACTAAAGATCTCTACATATGTTACCATGCAGTGTTTGTCCAAATGGAGATTATTGGAAAGCAATTGGGAAATCCCTCTACACCACTTGATACTCACCCTGGTAATATCCTGTTACATGCTGCACGGACAGCGTTACATCAGCCTTTTACCACTGTCACTGGGCCACATTAAGGTTGCTTAAAGTCTAGTCAAATTTTAAGGTTAACGTGATCACTAATGTTAATTAATAATCCTGTCTAAAGCTTGGACAATTTTTTTTTGTTGGCATTATTTTTGGATAGTTCCTTTAGCATTTGTCTGCTCTCTGTTATTGTCATGTCATGCTACATTCTGTCGCTTCGGTACAGAGCTTTTGTGAATGATCTTAATACTTCGGTTTTTGACTATTATAAAGAAATTGATTCAGGATCAAATATAACGAGATAATATTTCCCACTGAAGGGCCACAATATTAATTTGCGAATAGTTGAAAAAGGTTATAATGAAAATCCTGGTATTAAGTTATTTCAAAGATATATTCATCGACTATAAATAAGACGACATATATTATTTTTAATTATAAAATACTTTTCTAGCTTACTATATACAAGCTTTCGAGAAAACACTGTTCTCATTATCAGTTAAAGATATATTCACTATTTGAAATTACAGCAAACATGTTTTGCCAAGTTACTTTAACTTATTCGCATATAACTTGGTGAACTGGTCAACAATTATAACTGGAGCTATAGAGACAGAGGTCTATGACATTTAAAAGTTCATTTGCCTTCATATAAATTTCCAAATCCTGTGTCTGAAAAGGACACAAGCCCTTTGGAAATTGTTATTTGTTCAGCTCGATTAAGTGCAGGCAAAATTATATAGTCGTGTGTATCGTGTGTTTGTACTGTCCCAGTCACTAACTCGTAAGAATTCTTTGTCATGGAGCTTAAAAGACAGGAGTATCTGATCAAAAGCTGTTCTATGCTCGGAAATGAAGATGGAACCGTGCCTGATGTTAAAACCATGGTGGATTTCTGACCAAACATTGATTGGACTCGTTGCTTTGATGGATTATTGTCCTTACTTAATTCCTAGCTCAATGCTTAAATTAAACTTGGAGTGGAACGACAGACTTGTCGAGACATAGTCGACAATAGGAAGGGGTTTATGTGAACGGATGTGTAAATATTAATAACCTGGATATTTGCAAAAATAAACGGCCATTTACAAATGACTAGAAATCTACTGACAACTATGTATATTAGGCATTATGTATACATAAGGCAAAGGCCGACTTAGTTTGGATAACAACTTCTGATTTATTTCACACAACGTTTCTATCTCATTCCAGAGATCGTTTTCAGTACTTTTTCATACTTGAAAACGATCTTTGGAATGAGATAGAAACGTTGTGTGAAATAAATCATAATTTGTTATCCATACTAAGTCGGTCATTGCCTTATGACATTCCCAACTTATAAATGCCACTTAAAGAAGCCAATTATGTATACAGCCAAAAAACACATAAGAAAAAAAAAAAAAAAAAAATTTGGTTTCACCCACGTTCTGACGCAAAAACATTTTTTTTAATTGGGCCCTGGGGTTCTAAAAATACTGATCAGCGTCAAAACTCTATTTTATAGAAGTTAATTAATTAATGGTAAGGAACTTAAAAAAACACAAAAATCATTTCAGGTTAAACGGGAAGAACGCATTTTTATCCGGATAAAGAGTTGGTTTGTGGATCGTAAAATAAAGATGGATCTACTTAAGTAGCTAAATGACACACGTTGTTGCAAACAATTCCAGTTTTGATCAAAACAGACAATTTTGAAAAACAAATTTTCTGCCAGTTTTGAAATGTTATCCATTTTTGACATAAAATTTACTTCTTATGAAACAATCTATTCGACTTATTTTGATATATAGCAAATTATAAGCTTTGCAATTAAAAACAAGTCAGGTTTTGCACTATTTGGTAAAAGTTTATTTTTAGTCCAGTCATTTTCGAATTCTGGTAATTCTGTGCTGTGTTTCACTTGGATCAGGAAATGGTCCCTTTTCATGTCGTTGTTGTTCTACCTCATGTTGATTGTTCTTTTGGGGAAGGGATTTGCGGTATTCCTATATTCTGAAATTCGTTTTTTGCTACGACGTCATTTCAAGTTGGAGGCGATGATGTCTCACATATGTAAAACAACGGCGAGGTTATATGAATTCTAGAAAAAATCAACCATTATGAATTCTAATTTAATACAATAGTGTTTGTGGATTGAGGTTCTGGCGGGTTTGAGCCTCATGTGTCCTGGTGTTCTCTAAGCTAAGGGGGCGATTTGTTGTGATTTGGAGTGATTTGTCGATTTTTAAAGAGGGCTGTTTGTTATGGTGTCTTGTGTTTCGCCCTGTAAATGAAATGTTTTATCTTTTGTGTTGCCAGTGTCGTTAACGTTGATTTCCTTCAGCGGTTTGGCTGGTACGCCGTCATTAAAGTGGAAATAAACCGAACAGTTTAGTGATTTTACTAGATAGACCGCTTAAAGCTGCTTCCAAAAATGTTCTTTGTGACACATTTTTTGTTTCTCAATATCATGATGAATTTTTTTTAAAATAGATAATCCCCAAAATTATTGAAGATAAGTATTTGTCAGTCATTTAAGCATACTTCTATTAATATTGTGTGATTTTAATGGAAATGTAACTGACTGTGTTTTTGTATTTTATGTACAACTTATATGTGCTTTGCTTCACCCATTTGGCTGGCACGCCTTCGTAATAGTGAAAGCGTTAAGTGGGGGCTTCCTGCACTTACGATGTAAACTAACAGAGCAAATTTTTGTTTTATACTCTCAGAGCGTGAAGATCATAACAGTAGCATACTGTGTTTCTCGAAGGTCGCCAAGTGTTCAATCACTCGCCGCCATGTTTATCTCACGTCCATCGAGCAAATTTGTAATAAACGGTTACATCAAGAGAGATATCTTATTAGATTATGTTTATGCAGTTGCCGGAAAAAATAATGTATTGTACCGGTTAATATCGGAGAGGTCTTAGCGCGGATACAGCAACGAGATTACGACAATTCACTACAGATGTGGCCAGTGTTTATCAGAATCGAATATACGGAATTGATTACCAGTTCAGGATGGGATAACAATTGAGATCATCCTGGATACCACTCAACCGGGGTAAACTTCCAGTGGTGACTTGTTATTCACAACCGGGGAAGGTTGGGGCCAAAAGTGTGTATTCACACTGACACAGGGATATCGACTAATTAAAACTGTTAAATCATCTCAACATGCAAGTCAATGATTGAAAGAGTGTCATGTTAAACTTTACAACTTATTACTTTTCATTTAATTAGTCCAAGGAAATCAAGCCTTTTTTTTTCTGGCAAAAGTCTTTTATTCAAACCTTCACTAGTTGACATGTTTCACAAATTCTTCTATATGGGTAGCTGCATAGTTACTAGACCCGCTTTGGTAATCTCTACTTTTTATACGCCAGTCAAGTTTGACGGGAGGTATTATGGTATGGCGTTGTCCGTCCGTCCGTCAGAAGTGAATTTTGTTTCCGGTGCAAAACACAAAAGCTATTAGGGTTATCTTTATCAAACTTGGTAGGCACATTAACCATTAACTGTAGTTATGCCTTTTACTATTATGGATGCACCAATATTTTTTAATTTTCTTATTTCTATGGATACAAAGCTGGATTTAATCATAAGCAGAAGTGAATTTTGTTTCCGGAGCAGAACTAAATAAAAATAAGCTGATCTTTATGAAACTTGGCAGGCACATTCACAATCGGTTGTAGTTGTGCCTTTTGCTATTACGGATTCACTGGTTCCCCCCCTTATTTCCATGGATACAAAGTTAGACTTTGTCATAATCAGAAGTAAATTTTATTTCCGGAGCAGAACTCAAAAACTATAAGGCCTATATTTATGAAACTTGGCGAACATATTCACCATCAACTGTAGTTGTGCCTTTTGCTATTACGGATTCACCATTTTTTTCACATGTCTTTGGTTACCATGGTTACCATATGTTCATATTGCTCCCCACGAGGACGTATGTTGGGTTTGCTAAAACTCTTGTTCACTTCTCTGGTCATCAATTTGACACATGCATATCTGTTTTCATTATTTATATTTGCGGCTGGTATCTGTGTAATACTATCATTTAAACAGTGACATTTTAAATAGCAACTTTGAGCTTCATCTGTGCTTACCAGTGATATGAAGAATGTGGTTTTTCATTCTGAGATTGTGTTATGTTTTTTCATGTATATCAGGAAGTTTTAACTTGTATCTGTATATCAAAAGACACAAAGTTATTCAAGTTAAAATGACTGAAATAAGAAAATAAAGTTTCAGCATTACAAAAAGTATGCATAAAGTTTGGTTGAAGTCTACATGTACACCGGTAAAATAGAAGAGAAATACCCCCTCTCTATTGATAACACATAGCTCAAGCATGTCTTATTTATTTTCGACTATACTTACTTTTGTTGCATTACAATAAATATGATTTTATTTATTGTACAACGAGATTGTCCAGTGCAAAGGGAACACAACCATTTTGCTGTCACAAAAGCAAAGGTTTTTAAACTGATTAAAAAAAGTGTACTGTTCATAAATATAAATTGATTCGAGTCCCTGTCACTTGGTCTACCGAAAATGTGACAAATCGTGAAGCCAGCGAATGAGCAGTACAAACATAAATTCGATTATCAAAAGAAATCAAAGGAGTACGAGTGATTATCGATTATCAAATACTTTTTGATGTACTAAAAGTAGATACCTTTGTATGGCGATGAACGTTCATTTTCTTAAGAAAAAATGACAGTGTTTAAGACAATAAATACACATCTGTCAGTGTCAAATATGTCAGACACATCCGTAAACAAAGCCTCAGCCGAAGGACAACTAAAACGCCTACTGATTGGTCAGACAAAGGTTGTGCATGTCACTGTCGATAAACGTGATACCAATGGAAACTATCTCAACCCTCCAAGATATTGTTATGAAGAAAACAAGATTGGATACCACTCAGCCCAATACTATTCTGATATATGATACAGGAAACCGATACCATCATCCTTTCAACAGGATCACAGGCAGCCTCAACGCTTTGACACCTAGAAGCACATCATGATTTGCTGTGCTATAGTTTTCTTGATGGACCAAAACCTTAGCTCAAATAGCGGTCCAACGGTTACGCTCTCTTGGTCGTTAATTAATACGTCTACTCTTTAAAGCTTTGTTTCCGAGTTGTGGTCAACAAATATGAACTGAATCCAACTTCTATGGCAAGAACTTACTGTGCATAATGATAGAATTAGAATTTTATTAGACGTTGATATTTTAAAAATCTCGATTTAAATGAGACATAAGATAGTCCACTGGTGGCTAAGAGGAGCGCCGGTTGAGTTTTGATAAGTTTCCTCCGGTTGTAAAGTAAACTCAGAAATTTACGCAGACTTTGGCGTGCTGGTGCCATGTTGCACAATTGAGTTAAGAACAATCAGATATTACATCATCTATAGATAGTGGCGTCTTAATTGAGTGTAAAATATATAGGTTGTATACACGTAAATAAACTGATTGTGTTTTATGTTTCATAATAGCTGTACCAAGTCTCTGTTTTATGCTAGTCTTTCAAATAGAAAAGCACTGCCGAAATGTGCTTCTCAGCAGCTCATGTTTTCTGACACAGAAGACCGGGTTTATCTGACAACCCTTATATCACTAGCGAGTTATAACCACAGGCACTCTGTCCGTGCATTCATTTCCGGTTTTGCTACATGTGCCTCAAACTTCAGATTTTCTAATGTCGATAGACGGAAACCTCCTCAGGTCATTTGATCAATTTGATCAGAATACGTCATATACTTGTGTAGATGGATTTCATTTGTATTTATTTATTGTAACTACTTGATATATCATTTCAACATCGATCCACGCACTGCATATAGTATAAGCCCTATGTTCAGATCTTTAATTATACTATTTTGCATTTCCCATTGCCCTGGTTCTCTCTGAGTTAAGGAGCATCAGGAAGACCATGTGTTGTGGTGTCCTGTTTTTGTCCTGTAAATGTATCGTTGTGTTGTCGGTGTCGAATAGGATGATTTCCTCCACCCATTTGGCTGGCACACCATCATAGGAGTAAAATAATCTTGACACGTCGTAAAACACCAATCAACCATAGAAACAAGCATATTTTCTTTAGAATGGGGATTAAGATTCTTGGAGGCAGTGGAGATTTGCAGGTGCTTTTTTTTTACGACATTTATGTTTTATATTTTTTATTGTTAAGCAGACAAGTCAAAACTAGTACAGACCATAGGCTGTAATGGTAAGGGATACGTTTGACTAAATAAAGACGAGCTGCAAGCTGTGTTTGTTTTTCGACAAGACTTCAATCACTCGCGAACATGTTTCCTCACGGTAATGGTGGAAATCTGCAATAAACGGCTACATCGAATGAGATTTATTATTAGATTACTTAAATGCAGTTTCTTGAAAATTCATTTACCGCAGTCGTTCTCTATAGAAGTTCTCATCGCGGAAACAGAAATGAGACGACGACAATTCTCAACAGATGTGACCACTGTTTGCCTTAATCGAGAGCACATGAGTGAACCGAGACGAGGATCGGAAAGTAATTCAGACCAGTCTAGATACCACTTGATATTCATCCTAGTAATATTCTGCTACATGATACACGGACAGTATGACACCAGTCTTTCAACACGGTCGCTGGGCAATATTTACGATGTGGCCTCTGACAGCACATCCATAACGAAACACATCAGTTGTTGTTCCATACTTGTACAATTAAATCATACGCATAACCTTAAATTGTGCCTTATTTGCGAGGTGAACGTGATTGTTTTAAACATGTTGGTTAACCAACTTAATAAAAAGTCTATTTTAATTGCGGTTAGACCCAAAAGTATTAAAATGTAGTTATTTTAACTTTAATTTACATGAATCTTTTTTATACCATGAAACTCGCGTCATTAGTTTCAGTAACTTGGGTTTATGATTATTACAAAGCTGTAATGATGGTCTTGAATTTTTTTTGCGTACAAATTGATAAGTGTATTTAGTTTGTTGCTGTGTAAGGAGCTTGTAAACCGCTATATTGGAAATTCGCTACGACTGTTGGCTATCTGATATTAACAAAGCCTAACAATTTATTATTCATAGCAGAACTAGTGTCTGCATTTGAATGTGATTTCTAGATAACTCCAGAGTATTTAATATATACATCTTACACTATTTGCCATTTTACATTCACATCTTTGGAGCCACTAAACTTCATAATCGTTTTTCTTTCTTTCCATTTCATTTCATTTATTTCACCAGAAGAAATACAATCAACAGTTTATTTACACTTAATTAATTGGTATTTTAACCTTTAGATAAGCACAAATTGACAATAGAACACATGAATGGTATGTGGACAACGACCCCTCATAACAACAAGCGCTACGTCCCAGCACAGATACTAACAATGGTGCCCATATCCATACGGAAACGTCGCACATACAACCAAGAAAGGCCGTCGTCCACACACAAGTCCAAAGTTTAAAGATAATAACAAGCTTTAAACAAGTCAGGAAAATTATGGCGGGAACAGAAACCCCTGGGGTTGCCTCCAACTTTGTAAACATTGGTTTCGAAATGGAACTAAGAACGGAATTGTATGACATTTTAAAAGTTCATTCCACTTCGTATTAATATCGACATCCGGGGCTTGAATACAACACAAGCCCTTTGGAAATTGTAACTTGTTAACCTCGCTTGGATGTGTGTCGAGATAAATGCTGTAACCATATGTACCGTCTGAACGTTCCTATAGCTATAGACGCTAACTCGTGAGCACTTTTTTTTTATCAATGAGCTAAAAAGATGGGACTTTTTGATCTAAAGTCTTTGTATGTTCGGAAATGAAGGTGGAACCGTTTGGACCAAGGGGAGTTCTGACCAAATATTGGCCGGGCTCACAGCTTGGATGGACCATTGTCAACACTGATTAACAAGCGCACTCCTTAAATTAAACTTAGAGTGATCACTCGAGAAGAAAACAGCTGTCAAGACATTACCCACATATTCTTCAATAGACAGAGTATAATATGCCGAAAGTTAGACACTGTGTAAATATACAACCTGGTAATAACCTGGATGTCTGTGAACCTCCATAAGGGATAGACTTTGGATATATGTGGACTACCATCTAGGTTAAGAATAACGGCGAATTCCGAAAAGCGAAACCGTCGAGAGGATAATGAATCAAGGAACGTGAAAACGCTTTTAGATTCTTAAAAATATTGTTATGCAAACCGTTGTAAACTGGGATTGGACAAGACAATTGACGTTGATATCTACTGGTTGTGTTTTTCATAAATTATTTAATTTATTGAACTGATTTTGCTATTTACATATCGGCTAATATATCTACAATATAGGCTCGTTATATACTACAGAACAGGTGAACGGCACCAAATAATCTGATTAGTTGAGCAAAATCGAGAACGAAGGGAGAAAGTTAATCATTATTGCTAGGATGTGTTATATTCATAAAGCTAATTTTTGTGACGCTCAAATTGATGCATAAACGTTTCTACAACACAATACGCGTCGACGAAAATTTCTTCGACAGATAATTAAACTCATAAATTTCTTGAAATCAAAATGTTTTGTGTGACGTTTCAGATACACTTCGCAATGACGAAACAAACACGCGCACGCTTTTAGTCACGCCGTTCGTTTTTGCTACATATAAAGACTTCCTCTCAGTCTTGCACCATTACATCCACAATTTAAACTTACGAATTCGTCAACGTTCTCATGTTTAAGGTAAACCTATGTCTTAACAGGTCGGGACTTACAATAATGGCAAATTTGATATCGTCCGTATGTTTTATCGCTGTTAATATAAACAAGCAGATAAGAGTAAGTCAGTCGGTTTTGAACAGGTAAAGCGATTAAGGACACAATAAGAGCATAGTGTCTTTAATGTCGACAAGTCTTTAATCACTCGCAAACCACGTTTCCTCACGCCCATCGAATAAATCTATAATAAACGGCTACATCACGTGGGATCTCTTATAACATTACTTAAATGCAGTTCCTGGAAAATCCACTTATATCACTTGTTCAATATCAGTGAAGTCCCAACACGGATACAGCAATGATATTACGACAATTCTTGACAGAAATGACCAGTGTTTTGTCTGAATTAAGAATATATCATTGGATACAAGTCCAGGATGGGATAATAATTGAGACTAGACCAGATACCACTCGATACTCATCCCAACTATATCTCTAATACAAGATATAGTAAGCCTTTCGATACGGTCACAAAGCAGCGTCCATACTATGCACTGTAAAAATGTGTTTCATTATAAACAAATTGTATCCCCACTTTAAAAACGCTGTTCTGTCTCAATAAAAACACTTTAGTGCTTTTTAAAGAAACGCATTTTGTGGACGAAACACTTAAGTGCTTTAAAACAAAACTCATCATAAACATATTTAAAAGTGTTTTTGTTAAATCAGTATGGCGCTATATTAAAAAACTGCAGCGTTTCATTTAAAAATATTAACGTTAAACACTTAAGTGCTTAGTACCGTGATAGTATGGACCAAATATGTTTATCAAGTGTTTGTTTTAAAGCACTTAAGTGTTTAGTACACAAAAAAGTGTTTCTATTGAGACAGAAAAGCGTTTTATTAGAATAATACTGTTTTTAAAGTGGAGACAAAATATGTTTTATAATGGAACACACTTTGTTTACAGTGTGTGGCCTCAAGAACGACATCGTAAGAGAAACACATCAGTTTTTGAAAGGAACCAAAAGTATAAGCTCCACAGGACAGCTAAACTTCATCGCTAACACTGTTTTAAATTTATTAAAACTGGATTTTTTCCGTACGAGTTCTTTTTTATTGGCACAAAGACTCGTTCTTGAAATTGTTCTTTGACTTTCTCTTTACACGATTCGGAGACTGTTTTCGTTCTTGCTGTTTAATATCAAGTCTAATATCATGCATCTTTCTATCCATTCGGTACACAGATATCTAGAATTAAACACCACATGTTATCGTTTCAGATTACAGAACAGGAACAAAAGGGCCAAAAATTATCTGATTAATTGATCAAAAACCAGAACTAAAGTATAACTCCAATCCCATTTCTTATCAGAATTTATATTTGTAAAATTTAATTTTAAAATCATTAAATCCTATGAAAGCGATCCAAACATTTTTGTGGTGTTACAAATGGTTCCAATATATTCTCAATGGTGAAATAGCACACCTGCACAGTCAAGCATACACACACATCAAATTATTAATATAAATATTTTTAGAGTGGGGATGGAATGGATAGAATTCTTTAACAAAGGGAGGTTGTACATATGATTTCCTATTTTCTGGAATTATTCACATTTGAAGGTTGGTATTGGTTATCTTTCGCTGTTCAATTAAGTTTAAATCTGTAGTATTTACCACACAACTATTTCAGAAGAACAGATAGCTTAATGCAATATAAATTTAAATTTTTTAAAATGTGAAACAATTTATAATTGTCAGTGGATTAAATCAGTTATCCATAATTAGACGTAGGCGCAAAACATTTCGTGATGTTATCTTATTCAGAATTAAATTGAATTACTTTGGACAACATGGCTTAGCCATCTTAACGCTTTTTTAAAGACATTTTATAGTTTTGGGCGAGTCTAACATTAAAGAAAGAAAGTTGAAACGTGCTACAGCATATCATGCTCTGCAGCCGAGAAAGCCGGGTTTATCTGACAACCCTGATATCCTTAACGCATTTTAACCGCAGGCAGTCAGCTCATTTATTTCCGCCATAGTTAAATGTCGCGTAAATTTCAGATTTTCTAACGTCGATAGACGGGAACTGCCTAAGGACAGTCCCAAATGAAATTCGGAATAGCAGACACAAATGGATTTTATGTGGACATATTGTGCAGTGAACTATTATTTCA